>JACN01023484.1:0-12385 GCA_000787155.1 Scartelaos histophorus | reverse complement strand
TCTGAAAGATACAGAAAAACATGCACCCTTACTCAGAGTGGGCTTGCACCTCCACCAACCTTATTCCCATTTGGCTTGGGCTCAGTCTTCACCCTTAGACTTTCAACATGCAATAATGTAGTAAGAGGCGGATAGGTGTTAAAGCATAACGTGCATTTTTGGTAGATGAGAAAAGTTCACAAACTCAAACCTAATAAGAAGGAAATGAGTAGTGTTGCCCACTATTAACACTTAATCCCATTAGATGCTGACAGAACTGGCCCGATCCCAGCGTCATAGCTGTTAGCACAATGCAGAAACGCTTTGCAGCATGAGCACGCTTAATAAACAGCTTAAGCAGGAGAGGAGGCCAGGACAGCAGGGGGCAGGCAGGGGCTCCTAGAGGGTGACGATAAAAGTCACTGCTCCATTTCACTTCAAAGTGCAGGGGGAAGAAGAAGAAGAAGATGATGAGGTCACACCAAGTTCTCTGCAACAGTTTGTCATGAACTTTATACTGTATGTTTGATCTCAAAATGCAAATATGTACGTAGTATTTTAAAGTAGAAGCGACTGCATCCATCCGCTTATGAAACAGATGATTCATGTTGTATAATCTGTTGCGTGCCCTTGAAGCTATTTAAGATCACAATCATTTCTTTTACGCAACACTTGTTCAAAAATGTGCGACAGACAGTCACAGCCGAACCTGAAAAGAAATGAGTCATACCACATTTTTATTAACAATTTAAAAAAAAAAGAAAGAATATTAACAAAAATGCTAATAGTCCACACCTAAAAATAATTGGTTAGCCTTTACTACTTTAATTTAATTGTGTTATATTGGATGTGTTTGGATGTTTTTGGTGTTTAACATGTTGTCAGTGACATCCTCCTGCAGCCTCCTGTTCAATGCAAACTCTCAGTATTTATTGATTTCATTACAGCTCGGAAAAAAACTCACAGGGATTATATTAGAGTGAAATGACCGTGCAGACTGTCCCTGGAGACTAGAACTAGCCGGGTGCCATTGTGCACTGGGACAATTGTTCTTATTACTTCTTCTCCCAGACTTGGTGTGTGCGTTTGGCCACTGGGCAGGTTCAGCTGTTGTTAACCCTTTGAGCAAACTCTTTAACTTATCCACATTTCCACATTTAGTATTTTCACCAGCTCTGCCCGTAACAGCCCTTCCTCCTCAGCACGGCCCCAGAACAGCAGGACCTCACTTGGGAAACTTTATCACCTTCTGTAGAAATAATGGAAGCTGTTTATTCAAAAGAAAACAATTATTTCATCTGTGAGAAGCTCGCATTTGACGCAACAGGAGGCTGAAGTGGTGTTTTATATGTTCCTGTTTAAAAAATCCACTAGAGGCAATGTTTGTGTTAAAATTGCGAAGCAGTGGGAAGCTTGGTAACAATATTCCTTGACTTTGCGCGTAACCAAAATTACAATCAATTCCGCACCCCGAATATAACTACCTGTCGTTGTATTTTCATCTCAGCTGTTATCAAACACTGACAAAGTAAAGAGTAAAGAAAATAAGTCATTATCTATAACTGGTAAGCTAAAAAGAGAGAGACACATGAGCCGAGGAGGGCCACCCCAGTCCCACTAAAGCCAGAAAGGCAGAGTTCTGTGCAGCGGCCCGGAGCAGTGATTCCCGCTCTGCCTCTGCTCGGTTTCAAACTGGGGTAATAGGGCCACAGAAAAACAGCATATCCACGATCTCATGCAGGCTACATCAACTCACCTGCCTGTGCCTTTTCCTTTGGTGTCTGGGCTCAGGAAGAAATGAGCACTTTGAGCGCCACACCGTGAGGGAAACATGGGCAAAACTCCAACTCCTTTACAAATACAGCGCTTTGCAATATAAGATAAACTGGAGAACATCACCAACTTATAACTAACACTAACTAACTAACAGCACAATTAAAGTACAATGGAAATACAGTCTCTTATGCCTGTACTGTGATCAGTGATGTATCGATCTTACTTCTCATATAACTCATAAGAAGAACACAAAAAACTCATGAAAAAACTGATGCTTTCAGTTAAAGTGAATCCCAGAGTTCCCAAACCCTAGTCTCCCATGTCCTTACAAAACTAATATACCCATTTTTTTCAGCAGCCACATCAGCAATAAAAAATTGAAATAATTTGAGTTGCTGCTGAAAAATGCGCAAATGACAAGTCTCTCTTTTTTTTTTTTTTTCCTCCGTACGTTTGTTCATTGGATAGAAATAATCTCTATTCATGGTTTTCACGTTACTCCCACTTTAGATCTATGATAGTTTGGCCCAAGGCTCAACTCACCATACAATTTCAAGTGTGATTGAGAACGCTCTTGTGACCACTTTGAGGCTTTTGGAAGTTGGAGATTGGGTACCTGCTTCTCGAGGATCGCTGGCAATTGTTGCTGAAGAGTTTTCACAAGAACCCTAGTCTCCAAACCCCCTTTTGTCCTGCCCTGACCTGGTGAAATCAATCAGGAGGCTTCTATGTGGCACAGCGGTGGACCATTCTAGCTCTGTCTTCATCTGTGCCACTCCAGGGATGCACCTTGTATTTACACTTCTCCACAGCTCGCCTCACACTATCCCTGGTAAAGGTAATGCTGACCTGTTTTGACTGACAACTCTGCTCTGTGGCCTGCTACAATCCACAGTTCTGCTTTTAAAATAAGTGCACTAGCCTTAAAAGGACCTACCTTACACAAAATGGATTCTTGTGAGCTTCAAACCAGCTTAGAATGTAGTTAATTTATCAAAGATATACCCAGAATTGAGTTTTGATTCACTCACACATGTTGGATTAATCTGTCCTCGTCCTGTTAGATCAGTAGTTTCCTTCTGCTAATAGCTTTGGCCTACAGATTTACAACCTTTTTGGCAATGGACTCGTCCTGGCCATCTATGCCTGTCCGTCCATGGGAGTGGATCTCTCCTTCACTGTGGTTCTCCTCGAGGTTTCTCGTTTTTTTCCCACTGGTTTTTTTTTGGAGTTTTTCCTTGCCGATGAAGGAGGGTCTAAGGACAGGAGATGCTGGGACAATTATCCATTTGCCTGTTTGTTGTTGGACATTCTGTATTTTTGAATTATTAATTAATTATTATTTTATTTTTTTTCTTATTCTGCTTCATTCTCATTTTTTTTTCTTATTCTGCTTCATTCTTTGACATCTTTGTTCGCTAATTTAACAATTTTGTGAAGCCCGCCGAGATAACTGTTGTTATGATTTTGGGCTATACAAAAATAAATTGAACTGAATTGAATTGAAGTTTGAGCAATCCTGGTTTATTAGTCTGTTCAAAATGCTCTGTTCCACCTTGTGATGTCAGTAGTTTGCAAATGAATAGCTGCATTTTACCTCTTCAGTTCAGTGGAGATTGGCAATTCCAGGGCTGAAATCAGTGATAAATAGAGTTTAGAAACACAGTGGAGCACTTCCTGTATTACCACATGGCGTTACAAGGTGGAACAAAGTGTGGAACAAAGAACCCAGCCTAAATATACAGGGTTTGTGCATTAAACATGTGATTTGTGGTACGTTTGTGATGAGGAAACAGCATTATAACACATTCAAAACGGTGCAAAATATGCCCTTTAATAAAGCAAGATGGGGTTAGGGTATTAATATTTGCATTATGTAACATTTCTGGTGATGAGTCTACCAGCTGCTTGTCTCCATGGACATTTTATCACTGTTTCACAAAATGGCATTAAACTTATCTATCTCCATGGAGACAAGTAGATGACAATCGCAGTAAGAGTGCATATTTTTAGGGCAATAAAAACAACAACTGAATATATGGAAGATAAAACTGTTTAATGCAATAAGTTCATGTCATAATAAACAATTTGCTCATTATGAATTAAGTCTTTCTTTGTGCTTTATCGTGGTTAATATATTGCAGATACTGAAAACCTTTCTGTGATTGTCGGCAAGGGCAGAATGTGATGAGCAATGCCCTTGTCCCATCTGTGAGCGTGTAACCTACTTTGGTAATAGGTGCTAAAATATATCATTGTGAAATCATTTAGGACTATGATGAGGTCAACTCTGTGTCGATAAAAGACTCAAGGCTGTAGCCAAACTCCTACACAACTTTTGCCAGTTCACAGCAGTTTCCCGTGTAGAGATTGTTCGATGTTGTTAAAAGGGCAAAATGGTCTTTATATCCGTCTCCCAGTTTTACCTCTAGGGCCGCTCCAGTCAACCTCTTCTCCAATGAAACAAAGTCATGTCAAGCCTTGAGCCTGATTTCAGAGTGATATTATTTTGGGCAGGCTCAGATAGTGTTACAGACTTGAATGAAAGGCTCCCAGCAGCAGACATTGATTATCAGCTAAAAGGTTGCAAGGGCGGAAGAAAGAGAACAGGGCCAAAACTGTGAGATAGTACGTCTAGTTTTAGGCAGCTACTGAGAAGCACATTTCTGAGGCTTTATTGGTTTTATCTGGCAGAGAGAAGAACAATGAATCAAAAGGACACATGTTTTTATATTGGGATGTGTTACATGGCAAGACTTCTATTTCTTGATCCTCTGTGGCCTCTTAGAAAAGTGAAAATGTTCAATACTGTGTGGTTGGCCTTGGTCTGAGAGAGGACTAAAGATGGAAATTAGCCTTGGCAACAGGCCTGCATATTTATAAGTACAGGTATTTGCATCTTGATTATGCCTTTAATAAATAAATAAAAATGCAAAAACATGAAATTAATATACTGTACTATTGACCTGTGATCCTGTCAAAAATGTCAGCTGATAAACAGTATGCAGAAAATGGGATGGAAATATCTTTAAATAGTATAGAAACCTGGAGTGTATTCTGGATCCCATGTGAAAACATTGAATTCTCTAAATATGTTAGATTATAATTATAGTATAAAATTAGGGAATCCACATATTTTCATATGACCAAATGACACCTTGTCACATCTTGTACTTTCCAGACTGGATTACATGAAGCGTTCAGAGTTTAACACTATGCATGTCCTGCTGGAGCCCTACTCCTGAACATCATTAGTTGTGCTCTCAGCTCCAGGGCCACTGCTGGTCAGTCTGACAGGTTCCTGGGGTGGGCGTGAACTTTGACCTCTCCCCTCTGCACCCCTGTGTGGAGTTCATCTGCAGCAACACTTGCCTTTCTCTGCCTTTTCTGCAAAGACAGACATACCAGCTCCTTCAAGCTTTAAGTTGCTGTTTGGTTGATTCAATAAAAAATGTGAAAGAAATGTGAAAAGATTGGTTTTAACTTTGTCCAGCTTGTAACCATGGAAATGATTGATTTTTTTTCTTTTTATCTTTCACAGTGTGGCATTGAAATGCATCTCCATGGAGACAAGCAGCTAATGCCTCCGGGCCACAATACAGGTCAGATATGTGGAGAGGCAAGCTTAAGCACAGTAAAACAGAATACATGTTTTACAATATATTTTTGAGCAACAAAAAACACAGTTAATGAAATAAATGTATGTTATATGTTTACTCACATCCTGTGAAAGAGTCAAAGTAAAAACTAACAACTTTTCATTAGTTACATTATAGCCATTATAATTCAATTAAAACTGAATATACAAGGCTATGAATAAATCCAGGCTTAGCTTGTATCTTACAATTCCACAAACCAGAGTGAATACTATAATATTATGCTTGTTAGCAAATGCACAGAACCACAGTTATCTCTTTATTATATTCTTTAGATTTTCACTGTGCGACTGAATAGACTTAACCAGGCATAACAGGGAGATTGGACTACAACAGAGCGAGGGAAACATGCGTTTGGCCTGATTTCATATGAAGATGATGTGATAAGATTTGATGAGGCAAAGCAGAGGACCAAAGATATGGCGACAAAGAGTAAATGAATTCAGTGCAATTGCATGTGTGTGTGCCAAACAGCTCACATTAATGAAGGGGAATAGTGCAGAGTGCTGAGTGCGTCCGGTGGAAGCAGACTGGCTCTGTCAGCTTCCCCTTCCATCCTTCTCACACAACTGTATGTGACATTAAAGGGGCATCACACTATTGCCCATAATATCTGTCTGCATGTGTGCGCTGATGTGTTCTCAGCCTCCATGTGAGCTCAGATTCTCTTTGGACACATACTATTCACATATAGTATTGAACATTGTTCCCTTTTCAAACACAAACCTTGATGTAGTTGTATTGATGCTTGTTTGATGAATTTTCTGATGTCTTTCATCACAATTCAATCACAATTTCCCAGGATTGTTATGTCACAGGTTAAAGCTTGTTTTAAGACTTTTCTGCTGTCAGATTACTTTAATACACTACTGCATCAACATGTCGGGGCATGTTCCTTAATTAGCTAACATTAGTTTAACTTTTGTTTCCATGGTAACACCCTCTGCTGTCACCCTCTGCTACCCCAGATCTCAGCATGAATAATAATTATATAATTACAAATCTATTATTTTAAGTTCTAAAACATGAGATGCCAAAGCAAATACTACTACTATATTTTCTCATAAAAAATTTGAGTTTTAGAAATTTTGACATTTTATCCACTCCTCACTGCACCTCCTTGAGTTTACCACACTGCTTTGTTGTGTTGTTGAGTTAGTGTCAAAGACCAATGATCTTCAAATGTGTTGATTTTTTCTAAATAACATTTTTTAACTGAATCATCTCTGAATTAATTGTTTCTTCTTTTTGCATATTTTTGTTTGACTTTCCACATTTTTTCCCAGTGTCTCAAGAATCATTATGCTAATAAAGTTCCACATATGGCCCTATTTAACAATGACAGCATGCATTCTGCTTTAAGCCTGTAGTCAGGACCAAATCTAAAATTAGGACTAAGACTCGAGACTAAAAATTAAGCAAATTAATTAAGCAAAGTTTTAAATATATTCTTTTGACCATTATTGTCTAATTTTTCATTTTGTCACCTGGACTCTCTCACTCCGTCAAACAAAGCTGCTTAGAACTCTTCCCAGAATCATCGGTCCATTGTTCTGGGTGGATGGTTTGAATCCTGGCATAGACTCGTGCATGTGTGTTTATGCGCTGGGATGCAGGTGGCTTGTCACATAGAGAAAACACACTCTTCTGGCCATTATCCATGCTTGTATAACTCTGCAGGCTTCATTTGCTCGCAACACTGCATGCAAATAGGACAGGCGGAGACAGGCGAGACAGGAGCAAACTTAGATTTAACTCTGGGAATAGAGATTTGGGATGGAGATTGGAGGAAACAGGGAGTGAGCTGAATTAGAAAGAAAAGGTCAGAGCAACACAGACATCTGACAAGTGACCTATAGACAACCGCAACAACAAGTGGAAATTAGCAAACGCATTACAAAGATGTTTCCCTCAATGATCAATTTGTCCATTCTACTGCTTAGTCTGGAGAAAGATCGGTGAAAGTGGAGTTTTGCCTTCACATTCTAAAGGGAAGATTTCTTGTTAGCTAAAATGTGTTTGTCCCAAGGCAAAACTCGCATTTTCGCGGAAACTAGCGTGAGAACTAATGCTTTTGTGTTATCTTGTGTAGACTCATTTAGGCGGACTTGGCTAAAGATGCAGATTAACGATACTTTTTGCACGTTTTGTGGCAACCTGTTCAGACACTGAGCGCGATGGAATGAACTGCTCTGTGAAGCGGTGAAATGTTTTGTTTTTGAGCTCGGTTTTTCACTTCATATCATGCGATTTTAATCAGCTAAGAAGTGGAACATGTGCAAGGAAGGGGCTGTTGAATTGTGTGAAATGAGATGTTTGTTTTTCCAATATCCGTGGAGACTTTGCAAGAGGCTAGTTAAGGAGCAAATTAAGGGCCTAGCTGTGGACATTTAAGATGCGAGAGGCTTATAACACCATAGCAAATGTGGCAGAAGATACAGTATTCTAGAAGAAAGACTCTGAGACCTTCCAGCAGAAATACTAAGAGGGAATTTTATTGAAAATCAAACCCCTGGATGCTTCAGTGATACTGCAGGACCCACTTTTGGGCTCTTCCACCTCAAACTTACCCTGACAAAGGATCTGCACACCTCCTTGACCAGTCCTCCTGCTAAACTGCACTAAAACATGCGACTGAGACACACAACTTGCATTTCTAGTCTAGTTATGGGCTCAAACACACCATTTTAAGTTCACAATGACCAGTTGCACAAGTTGCGTTATCCGAAAATATATACACAAGTTGAAACGCATTTGGAGGTCTTTGTTTCCCATGAGCCTTACTTAGTATCAATAGGATAAAGCTAAATCTGCGCTCGCACATAAACAAAAGTGCATCAATAAATAGCAATTAAACCTTGCTGAAAGCTGTTTGCATCAATTTGGATATTTACAAGGCCTATGGGTGTCGACCTGAGGAACAAAAACAGGACGTAGCAAAGTTTAACGAGATACAAACAAGACACGCATGCAGAAGACGTCCATCGTGTTAGCAGTGAATGGGAAGCGTTTGGTCACAGTTTACAACCTTAATTTTTTTAGAGAACATGAAAGATTTGGATCTGAGCCGTCCCTCAGGCCCCCGAGTCAAATGAAAGGTGCCCCGACCCAGAGGTGCATCAGTATTCCGGTTTTTTAAGCCTAATTACTGCCTCTTTAATCTTTATTTTTGCTCAGAGGTCAGGGCAGCTCCATGTTTGCTAATGTGATGAAGCTAATAAGATTTTCAGGTGGAAAATAGAAAGTGTTTCAAGGCATTTAAACTAGTTGTTATTATCAGATATGTCGGGGTATTTGTATATGTCACATAACAACAAATTAGAATGAGTTGTTTTATGAATATGTCATTGCTCTGCCTTGGATAGTAGAAGAGTATGATATTAAACAGCTTATTTAAAAACATTTATTAAATTACAAGTTTTATGGCTCAAACAAGCCAAGAGAAAGAGGTATTCTGACTGGGAGTGGGGATGTCTCTGAACAGATCTGACCTGCAACTTTGTCTGGTTTGATCTCCATGAAGATAAAAGGTTTAATGCCGTACTGTGAAACATTCCAGAGAAAGCAAACATAGGAAAAACAAAGTATTTGACCGACCGTCCAAAAGAAAAGCGACACAATCCGCCTTTGATCAAATTTTAATTGAGACTGAGATTCAATCATTTCAAATCATCAGTGACTAGCCCGATACCGTCAGTTCTCTGTAAGTAAAAAAGAAATGTAGTTTTGAGCAGAATTCACTCTTTGGATAAGGACCATAAAACATTAGGATAGAATATTTGTGAGCTTGGCCAGCCCTAACACAACACATTACTCACAGGTGTAATGTAGTCTCCTTGCATCACTAACATACAGACACATAAATGATCCCTGGTGTATTGAGCTCGTTTCTATATTTGGAGCTGTTTCAGCCGTATGTGGACTGTGCTGTCAGTGTTTAGCTTCCTCATGCCAGCACTGTGTGTGAGCCTCTACATTACATGGTCATTATTTGATTTTTTTGTATTATATGGAGGTATTTATGCAGGCTTATGCCATACAGCACACCACAAGCAAGTGATTACAGCTATTACAATAAAACATACTCTATTGATCTCACTTTTGTCAGTCATTACAGTGCCCTGTTGTTTCTAACACGATGGCTTATGGTGGAGTTTTTCCGTTCTGTTTCACATATATACTGTTAACATAAAGCGACATGAGAGTTTCATATCTGTGTCATATTAAAACCAGAACAATGGATGTTGCCTGTTTTCCTATTTGTATTTCATAAGTTCAGAGCTCTTTTTGTCCTTCTAATCTGTGCACACAAAGGCTTTACAATGACCCATCTCAGACTGTTTCATAAAGCAAAAAGAAAAAAAGAGCCACACAGAGCGAGAAGAGGAAAAGGGCACAAACCAATCAGTCAGTGAAGGCTACATTCTGTTCCTCTCGCATTCTTTAACATTCTCAAGTGTTAATTAAGAAGTTTCACCAGGAAATGATGAATGAAATAAACAAGACCTCAAACAGTGATGTCCGTCAGAGACAAATATCTTTTTGACTGGAATTTGAATGTCTGCCCAAAGTATTTGCAGGAGAAAAGAAATGACATGTTGTGTGCAGACCTCAGCTGGTCTTAACAAAGGAGAGGTAAGGTCTGAGCGTGTGTCCTTGATTCACTGGCTGTTCATTCACTGAAACATTGTTCCGTGTTGTCTTAATGTCAGCTATTCACGTTTCAAATTTATTTTTTCACAATGTAGCCTAGAAAACTTGTTTATTGGGCTGTCAGGCTCAGATCTTCAGCTCTCTTTTGGCTGGCCCTGGCCTGCATGTTAGCTGGATGCACTCTTTCATTATCTCACTGGGGGCAGGTGGATAGTTGCTTTTTTGACCTCCCCCATGTTGCTTTGTGCTTCTTCGCCATGTCCACACTTTAAACTCACTCAGTGGCCATCACTTATTTACTCAGGGCTCATCTCAGTTAAATACAATTCCGTGCTGATAATATTTTTATTAATTATACCTAATTATGTATTCACACACACAGTAGCTAAAAGCCAATTTAGCTCTGTATTTCACACATTACCAATAAAACATGTCTCTCCTGCCACGCTTCTCAGTTGGGAGTGCAAATTAAGCACCATTCCAAGCAGCCATCAAATCAAATGAAAGTAAATGAAAGCCAAAACCAAGTGTAATTGGAGGTTGTCATGGCAGTGGGCCTGTGAGTGGTGCTCAGCAGCACAGGGACAAAGAGCTGTCCTTGGAGCTCAAAGATATTTCTTTAAACACAACTGTTGTGTGCTCTCCTTGACTTATGACAAGGCGTTACACTGAATGTTGACCTGCAACAAGAGTTATCCAGCACTGTAAGAGAATCAGACATACGATCAATCAGTCATCTGTCTTACTCAACACATACATCATCACAACTAGGATATGAGAATTCTATTGTGAGTTCATTTGTTAACAGTTCATTACACTATTTAATTACCTGAGAAAACAAACTCCCATTAGTGATGATGATCCTTTAGTTATTACTACATCACCATCACAAGATCTTATCAACCTTTCTTTTCTCTTTGTAAGACAAACACAAAACATTACAAAACCATAAGTTTAACAAAAAAAAAGTTACTAAACTGTGCTGAGTTTTGGGTTCACCCGCACGTCAAAGGAGCCAATGCAGAGCTTGACAAGGCTGAGAAAAAAACAGGGAAAAAGATTACTCAGCTTCCACCAAACAAACTGCCAAACAGAAAGCACTTTGCCCACTGAGCAGAGGGGAGTACCCCAGGGGAGGTTTTATTCCCTCTTCTGCCTGTCCACACTCCCCCCTGACTGACAGCAGCGCTCCTCACAAACCTGTAAGTCCAAATAACATTGGCCACGATAAACAGAGACGAAGTTATAAAATGTACAGTTTGACAGAAGTAGCTAAAGACACCACCAAAAATTATATCACAACTTATAGGCCTTTATTTATTCATTTATTTTCTTTTTTGAGCTTGAGGGCAGGAGAAATGACTTTATATGTGTGTATTGCAGATTTGTAGAATAGTCTAGAGAAAATAATCAGGTAAAATTGTGGATATTTCTTTTAAATATTTGAATATAATATTACATCATCATTTATAATCTGTAAGCGAGCAATGAACGGTGCAGTTAAATAGGACTGAAATGAAATGTTTGAAACGTCTTTCGAATAAACCAAAAAACATCTTTAACTGGAGTAATTTTCCAAACAATTGTCTCCCATTTTCTGGATCATAACGCAGGTAATACTCAGACGGAAAGCTCCTGAGTGCACAGTAATGTTTGTCTCCCTGCTGTATATTAAAAAAGAGGGGGAAAAAAGAGAAAAAGATTGGTAGTGTGAGTAAATTGCGGTTTGCGGCGCCAGACTGGCCCATGTTTTAAGTATTGATTTAAGTGTCTGAGATCACATGAGAACAATAACAAGGACTGCACAAGGCCCCCACAAGACACAGCTATTTCAGAGGCAATACTGTGGAAAAATGTCACTCCCAAACTATATTATTCTTTGTTTATTATCCATATTTTTTCTTGACTAGTAGTTTATTTTATAGGGATAACGCACATACCAGTAGATGAAAGTATAGTGATCTGAAGCTGGTATCGCAGTATTTGTAGATGGATATATTTACCATTTTCTGTTAGCCTTTCCTTTTTAAACTAGCTTAACCTGGGGTAAATTCCTTGTATTTGGCAAATATCCATTAAATGTTTCAGTATTGTGGCATTTCTGACCATTTCTCCTACTTTGCACATTCGCGATAGAGCCATGAGGACACTATGACTACCTGTTGCTGGATTTAAGGTGACCAAATGTCTTTCTTTAGGATGTACTGTCCAACCATAAGCCCCTATGTCCTCATCTTTATATATTATATTATATATTTAGACCAAATTTTCCTTGGTATCACATGAATTATATCAAAATGTCCATTTCAATTTCAATATTT
>JACN01143158.1:0-10666 GCA_000787155.1 Scartelaos histophorus | reverse complement strand
AAATAATTATTAAAAAAATATATATATATATTTGGATCACCACATTTCCTTACATTGGTTTTAAGATACGTATTCACCAAAGCTTCAGTTTCGTTTCGGACGTTCTTCAGAGTGCTCCAAAAATCTAAATACAACTTCACAAACCAAATGTGATGTGTGAGGTGCAGTGTTTTGTAACCTGCTTTTGTATATTTCTGGAGAATTGTCGTGTGGCCGTGCGGGTGATGATGCTTGGGGAGAATCATAATAGGGGTTCAAATCGTGCCCAGGAGAGATTATAAGATTTCTCAAACATGCAAAACCTCTTCGGACAAGTTTCTGATGAAGGAACAACACGATGACACGGTAGGTTTTGTATAATACCTTTTTCTTTAAGCAAATGTACAAATAAAATACAAAATAAAAATCTGACCTGAAGACACGCGGCGCTGAAGTTTGGGAGAGCCGTATTTGGGCGAGCAGCAGGGTCTCTCGATGCGCCCGTGCACCTTGTCCAGGGAGGTGGAGATGTGCCTGGAGCGGGCTGAGGCTAAGGGGTTGGCCGTGGACGAGGTGGGCCGGGGAGACCAGACCTTGGACTGGAGCCCCCTGCTGGTGGGAGGGCCGTCGGTCTGCAGAGCCACACTGACGCACAGGAGGGAGGTCTGGGTGGAGCGCGACGACGTGCCGATCACCTGGAAGAAGAGGAAAGGTCATGAAATAATAACAGTAACATGAATTATACCAGGACTGCATCATTATTCTAGTATTCAGCAAGTCTATTTCAGTATACTGTAAATATATTTGAAACCAAGTGAAATAGTTTTAAGTGCACTCACATTACTTCTTATTCATCTTACATAAATCTCTTTGTATTTGTAAAAAACCTTTCCTTACTTTTTCTACAGAGCACTTTAATTTATGATGATTTAGGATCCACTAAGTTACTTTTCTGAAGGAGGATCTGCCACCTGCGCCACTCCATGGAGATGACTTTACCTGATCATAAGCAGGTTGCACCACCTGGTCAAGTTATGTGTCAGATCTGTGGAGAGTTGAGCCTGCTCACATCTTTTTTCTACAAAATGATGTAAATTATAACTTTGAGTTATATCTTGTCTTGCAAATGTGGAATATCTCTGTATTTTTAACACAGAAGGATCAAGGTCTGGTGCCATGTCCTCTGTGGCGTCTCGAGCCAGAAAACACGATCGTCCAATCAGATTTGTTTATTTCAGCAGCATGTGTGAAACAAAGGAGCTCATTGGTCATCTATCATGTACACACCAAATCTAATTTCTTTCGCCCAATATTAACAGAGTTTAATGTTTCATTGGTTCTGCAAAAATCTTTTTCAGTGCCCTGTAATATTTTTTTACCTCCTCGCAGCAATGGACAGACAATTCGGCACTTAGAAAGTCACAAGACAGAATAGGCTGGATTTACAGCTTTAAACAAAACCACCCTAAAGTTATCAGGGAGCTCTTACCGGACTTCCTGGTTCCTTGCTGGACTTCCTCTCCAGTGAAGACGAGCGAATGGCCTGCCGCACACAGTTGGTCATCTCCTTCATGTCATCGCTCAGATTGGCCGAAATTTCTCCCATCTGGAAATCGGAGAACGGAGAAGAGGAGGGCAAACTGCTCACGACGCTGTTAGCAGAAGCCGGTGCTGACATGGCCCTGCTCTCCAGCAGCTCCCTGTGCTGCGTGGACAGGGAGCTGAGCCACTGCTCGTACGACGAGGAACCTTGGACCTCCAGACCTCCAGTCACCGGGACGGCTGTACCCGGCGAGGAGCACCCGTTCTGGGCTAGAAGCTGCTCAGATAGTCCCTGTTGGCTCCGGAGCTGTTCCATCCTCCGGACAGTAGGGGGGCTGTAGTATATGCGGATGCCAGTGCGGTCCGGGGCAGTGTAGCTCCTCTGTGCAGAGTCCAGGTCCTGCTCCGTGCTCAGGCTGGAGCCATCCCAGGTTTTACAGGTGTCGCCCACTTCTGGAGTCTATGGAAAATATGAGAAAACAATACAGATATTCATAAAATGTACAATTAAAAATGTTAAAATATGTTATAGGCTACAAAGTCTGCTACAATAGTTTATATTTGTAATATTTTCAGACTTCTGTTCCTCGCCAAGTGAATTGCTTGTTTTCTTGATGATGTTATGTTTAGACCTAAATGTACATTTTCTTTAGTAATGCACTATGACCAAACTGATCATAGGAACTCTTTTTTAAATGTATTTATTTATTTTTAGTTTATCTGAGTTTTCTCTACATCTAGTTTACATTACAGGTGCACA
The DNA here is from genome assembly GCA_000787155.1 of Scartelaos histophorus. Lineage (NCBI taxonomy): Eukaryota > Metazoa > Chordata > Actinopteri > Gobiiformes > Gobiidae > Scartelaos > Scartelaos histophorus. The sequence goes on along the minus strand of JACN01143158.1, from coordinate 8,385 downwards.
TAGAAGCCCCAAAGCCCAAAAGGAGAAGGCTGCAGTAATTGTTTATTAGTACCTACTCCCACACACCTCACATCACATTTCATTGTGATACAGGCTAAAAATAATACTCCAAGTCTTATTAAAGCTCCAGTGATTCTGTCAAAACTATTTTAAAAGCCTCCATCTGAATGACTCGCTGGTCTCTGCTTCAAATATGCTTCAATCGGCCTTTGGTGACATAACTGATTTAGACAATAATCTCTCACCTCATTGGTCAGATTGGCCCAGTTCTTCCTGGTGATGTCATAAGGCTCTGGGCGAATCACAAGAGACATTTTCTCCATCTGTTCTGCCGCCCCGTTCACCTCCAGGTCCGAAGTGGATTTGGTCCTTTTCATTTAAGAAAAAATGTTAGCTAACTTAACTAGAGAAAACAACAATTACACTTTTCGGACTATTTAAGACTACTTGCATGCAAATACTCACAAAATAACAAAAATCTATATTGTTTCCATGTTTTAAACATTTCTGAGTGAATCTTACCTTGGAGAGGAGGAGCCGTTTTGGATCAGTGCATCAGCAGAAGAGTCGCTGCCTTGTGATTTAGGCTGTGATGAGACACATAATATTTAAGTTAATTTTATTTATTAATTTCAACATTTGCTCAAGTTTGTATATAAATCAATTGCTCTTCAATAATAATAATATTATATTTTATTTAAATGTTATTTACTTGGCTTTAATTTGAGATGGGAAAAAATGTAACTTCTTTTTTGCCATTAGTCAACACAGTTACTCATATCAGATGTACTGTACTTGTTCTGCACATGGTAAAAAAAAAATAAAAAAATCTGTGCACTGCCTGTTTTACACAGGACATGTCTGAAGAGGGCAGTATTGTCCTGTCTAAAATATGTCCAGCGCTGAGTGATGTAGTTCTAATTTCTCATCCAGACTGGACAGAATAAATGCAATACTGATGTTTCTTTTAAAATTAATTCTTAGATTATTGGTTTATAGAATAGAAACTGACAATATTATGTTATATACTGTATATTTAGTCCTTTCAGTGACTTGTTCTTGTTTGGACCTTGTGTAATCCTTGTTTTCATCCTAATGAGCTACTGCTAAACACAAACACTGAAACCACTAATCCTCGTAGTGCTTTTAGTTTAGATTTGTTTTTGAGCCGATTCATTTGTCGTTTTGACCTGGATAAATCCTGTTTTAGAATCGGTGTAGTTGAGGTTTAGCTCCGGTTGATTCTTACTTAGATGTTAAGGTTAGTCCAGTTTAGTTTTGTTTCAGACCTGGTTCAGATCTGGTTTAGACTTGGTTTAGTCCATGTTTCGTTCTTCTGGTTTGCCAGTTTCCTCTTGATCTATGACTGTTTTATAATCAATTATAGTCAATTTATAATAACAGTAAAATTACATGAAGTGCTCTTTGTCTTTTTTGTCTTTCTCAGGTCTTTATTTCTCATATATATTTCTAATATAGTGAATTTATGGCCACAGTTATCTACGTCATCTAAGGGCACTAAAGTAATAAACCATTAAATACAAATTACATCTCAGCAATTGATACTTTGCAGTGACATCACACTGAGGGTGTTCTACATGTATCTCTATGGTTTAATGTTCAGCAGTTACCATGGAGACACAATAAACACATTAACACTGTCAAGAATGTTTCACAAAATAGATTTATGAAACTCATTTTCAGATAAGTCAGCTGTTTATGGTTAAATTGTGGTCAAATAAAGCTCAGATTAAATTCTAATTATTGAGTAAATGAGCTTCACACAGAGCAGTTCCTCCAGTTAGCATCACACCCCCAGGGAATGTTGATGATATCAGCTGCACAGGATCAATAAGCTCCACAATGGGATTACACCGAGGCTTATAACAGTATTCACAGTCTTTACATAATCTGCTGTAACGTCACGGGTAAAGAACTTGAGTGGTCCGTGGACTGTACCTTGTGGTGCCCCGGGGCCTCCCTGAGTCTCTGCTCCCACTGGGCTCTTTCTGCACTGAACCTCTCCAGCAGGTCCAGCTTCTCCCGGCCCCAGTTCCTCTCTCCGATCTGGAGCTGCACCGGCAACAAAACAAGAACATCTTTGTTGAAGTTTGCACCAAAACAGGCAAAAACTGTAACGTGAAATATCGGCAAAATAGACTGAAGTTTATAAAGTGTTGCAGGTATGTTTTAGCGCATTTCTCATGGATTGTTATAATATTGTCCAAATATTGTCACTGGGTTATTTCTGTCACTATTTCCCAGTCCTACTTATTTATTTGATTTGTTGAAAAAAGTGAACAAAAATGAAAAAAAAAAAGACGACTCCAACACAGTAATTCAATGGGAAAGAGGCAGTTATTTCTTGTCTCACCTGTTTAGTCAGGTCCATGACTGCAGCGTAGGACTCTGCTAACAGGTGCTGGTGCTCTTCACGCTCCTTCTTTAGCGCCACCTTCAGGTCAGGGGCCTCCACAGCATCAGCAGAGCTCAGAGGTTTACCGGCTTTAGTCTCCAACTACAAGACAAACAAGACAAATATGCTACAATTATATAATTATGCAAGTTTGATTTAGTTTTATGGTAAGACACGCAGTAAATTAACCAAAATATTTATTTTTTTTCTGAAATAAATAACCACATATATTAGATTGCATTAGGTTGGTTTCCTGTTAAATTAAATAGGCAGAAATGTGCTCTTTGACTCTCTTTGACTTTATAGATGTGCAAGGAATGTTCAGAAAAAAAAAAAAAAACACAAATCAAGGTTAAATGTGCACAATAAAATTAAATTAAAATGATTAAAGATTTTTTTCCCAATGTATTTATGCATTTTTTTAGTATCCAGTACAGATCTATTGTGCATCTAAACAGAAAGCATTTAATTTCTCACAAATCCGGAAATGTGCTGTCAACATGCTAGTTGTTAGCACAGTTAACAGAATTTACGCACTGGAGTTGTGAAAATCGCTAACTGGAGTAAATAATGATGATTAAAACACGCGAGGTAAGACATGAATAACTGTTTTAATTCTGTTTTTTTACATTTATAAGGTCAAAATCAGATACAGAACAGTTAATGAGCACAAAGAGAAGGTGTTTGTTACAGATAAGATTTTCTAAAACCGATCGCCGCGCAAAATGACCTCATCCGTCACACCTTGACTTGTGTCGTGGCCTTTGCGGCGAGTGCGTTTTTCTGATACGGCCCCTAAGCCCCGCCCCCTCCTCTTTATCTCCGTCCCGTTTCATTTGTGAAGTGGTTTTGATGAATGATCCCCACATGCCACCGCGCCGAGAACAGGTGCTCCAACATGGCCGACACCCACAATATGTCACACAGGAAACTCTCATTCATCTTTGATCGGATTTTCCACCCGGGCATTGCCACAACAAATCAGTGAAATGTGCAGTAATTTATGCATTAAATTGGTTCACAAGGGAAACATGGGAACCCAAATACATTTTTATTTGCTCATTTTGTTTCAATCTAACCCTGCTGTTACAATTTAGGATTATACTAAATTATATTATACTAAATGTAATTAAGAATAAATCAGCATTACCATGATTATCAGTAAAAGTTGTATTTGATCTGAACATGCTTAGTTTATGAAATTTAAAACTCAAATCTTACATGCAGTTCTTAAACATTTTGGCCGCAGTACTTGTATTTGTAATTTAGTCCATTTTTATTTGCTTATTTAGTTAGAGAACTGTTCATTAGATCTAACCCTCTGTATTAATGAAGGTTATGCAAAAGAACTGGATTAAATAAACCCTGTGCTCTTACACTTTTACAAAAGATACAATCAAAACAAAAGCTGAGTTCTTTTCTTTATGGAGATATTGTTGCTTTGTCTGGAATGTTTCACAGTGCGGCATTAAACGTTTTATCTTCATGGAGACCAAACCAGACCAAGTTATAGGTTGGATCTGTGGAGAGCAATATTATAGCAACCAAACTTATACAGAAATGATTAATTAACTAGATATAACAAATCAAATCAAACTAAATGAAAAAGGAAAGACACATAACCCTTTATTTATTAATTTTCTGTTTTGTTTTTTTAATAATTTTCCTTTGCCATTATAATTATTATTAATATTTTGGTCTTGTTTGTTGTGTATTTTAAATAAAACTAAATATGTCATGTAATTTGTCAAGTCATTAAAATACACATAATGGTGATGGACCCATGTTATATTATATAAGCCTGTTCAGCTTCTGTGGATGTCCATGTTTTTGGTTTTTTTTTTCAGTTTTAATATACCACTGGATTATAAGGCCACTGTTGATTTATGAGAAAATGTAGTGATTTTAGATGCGCCTTATAGTCTGAAAAATACGGTAATATCAAATCAGTATATGTCATGTGTACCTATTATGGGATTATAATTTAAAACTTGAATTGATATAGAGGCAACACTGTTTTCTAGGTCTTTTTGAGCTATAAAACCACCTGTAAATGAATCAATGTAAAGCAAAATGTTTAATGTCACACTCTGAAACATTTTAGGCAGAGCAATGGCGTATCCATAGAAACAAGCTGGTGACAGATCCTCAACAAAAACATTACATCGTGCAGCTTTAGACCAAGTGGATTTCAGCAAAATTATTAAAACATCTTGGCCAATGTTTTTGTACTTAAGAATAAATCTGCATTACAAGTCTAATCAGGAAAAGTGTTCTTCTATATGTTATAATATTACAAAAGTTCATAGTATCAGAAATCATTGTGTTTATGGATTATTTTTCAGCATTTAGAGAAATTCTTTTATGGATAATTATGTTTAATCGTTCATTCTTACACAGTATAACAAAGAGCACCCTCCAAAAAACTATATCTAAATATGTTAAAATGACTTAAATTAAGAACATTTTACTTTATTTGAGTAGATTCAACTTAAAAGTAAAATTATCTCCCAATTAAATAAGTGTGTTTTCTTAATTCAAGCGACATTTGATTTGATTTTTTTTTTTTTTATTTTAAGCGCAAAGAGTTGTTGTTTTTCTTATTTTCTTACGTATTTTCATATTTTAACTACAAAAAGTCTTGTTCCTTTGGCAGATCATTTAACTTGTCAAGTCAAAATTGCTTAGATCATGATATATTTTTTTATTTAAGTGATTTTAACTTGGCTAGAACAACAAAAACTTTTTAAAAATCTGACCTTTCCTGAATAGTTTTAGAATGATTTTGATCTATATCCCAACTAGTATAAGAACATACGGTACCATTAATAAAAAAACGACTATATCATTGTCATTTCTGAATCTAAATAAATCAAATACGACATTTTGGCATCAACGTTATTCTATCTGTCAATTATTTCAGTTTAATATAAGTGAGCCGAGCGGGCAATTTAACATTCACTTTCATTTATTGTCTCGTCTTGAACTTGACGGCCAGAACATAACCAAAATGTCACCTCCCATCGCTTCCCGGCGCTAAACTGCTCGATCTAATCTAATCTCCGCGTCTTGATGGCTTGTTTATCGCGGCTGTAATTCCCCCGCCTGTTCCTGTGTGGAGTTTTCAGCCTGAGCCATGGGCCAGAGGAGCCGGAGGAGCAGGGGGAGGCTGGAGTGGAGCCAGGAGGCGGAGGTGCTGATGATGTGGTCGGCTGAGCGGACATTTATCAAACCTCTCCGGTATCCACGCGCACGCCGCTTTTTTTTTTTTTTCCTTCTTTTTTTCTTCTTAGGGCTTGCTTTCGCTTCCTGGAGACTGATCCTTACCTAAACCATCATCTCTACGTGCATAATGTTAACTTAAAGGCGCATCATGCAACTTTTTGGTTCTGAATCCGTCACCGTTTTCGTTAGATTTTTCACAGCTCTGCCTGGAATGTTCATAAATATGACATTAAACAGCTCTACTTTACCTTTATTCAATTACACGTGGTTTTATAGCTCAGAAACACTTTGAAAAACAGACATTCTGACTGTCATTGGGGTCGCCTCTCCATAGATCTGACCTGGAACCTGGTCTGGTTTGGTCTTCATGACGACAGAAAGGTTTTAAAAAAACACACAAACACACAACACACAAAGCACCTTTAACCACTACTTTTTTCCCAGAATGTTCCACAATATGGCATTTCTATCGTCATGGAGACCAAACCAGACCAAGTTACAGGTCAGATCTGCGGGGAGGCGAACCCGCTCAGTCAGAATTCATGTTTTTTAAGGTATTTTTGAGCGATAAAACCACCTGTAATTGAATAAATGTAAAGTAGAGCTGTTTAAAGTCATATTGTGGAACATTCCTTAGAAACAAGCAAAACCAAAAAGTTACACAGTGCAGCTTTAAAACTATATTTATCCAGATCTGAACCGAAGTTGTTGAGGAAAGGATTTATCGGGATGATCGGTGTAAAAATGTTGTTTCCTCATCACAAACAGACCTCGTGTTACGTTTCATTCACACATTTCACACTCAAATCCCGCAAAGTTCTTTGTTTGAACGGAAAACGCTCCACCTTGTGATGTCACGAGGTGAGACGGGAAGTGCTCCACCGTGTTTTCAAACTCCACTCACCTTCACTAGAAACATTTGGGTGTTTTCAGCTCTGGGATTGCCGATCTCCAGGTCAAAGGTCGTTTTAATTTGAAAACTGCCACTTCATTACATCACAAAGTGGAACGGAGCATTTTTAGGCTGAGATGTAGACAGGCTAATAATAAAAGGTCACTCAAACACGTGCGAATAAAACAAAACGTAACTCCAGGTCTGTTTTTGATGCAATAACAAGATTCCAACATGACTTAAAACTCACAACAGTCATTTGTGTGCGTGCAAAGATCATAAAAGACTTGATAAATGTTTTCCTCAGTCAAAAACACTCTCTCCTTCTCTTTGACTATCTAAAATAAAAGTTAAAACAGAAACGCAGACACTTTCCTGTAAACGGTTTGTTTGGTCTGCAGATGGGCATTTTGGAACATTCCCAAATCGTTTTTAAAGTAATAATAATACGTTTATAAAGTGGGGATTTCATAAAAGTGAATAAGAGTATTACCTCCAAAATGCATCTAAAATACTCCAGGACCCTCCCTCTTTTCTTTTTTTTTGTAATACAGAACTAAGCCTCCGTAGCTTTCGAGTCTGTGTTGAGAATTATAATAATCCAGCACAATAAAATGAAATGAGGAGAACATGTGGCTCTTTAAAAGCCTAACCTCAAACTAGAGAGTTGTTTTTTTGACCCCTGACTGTGCATGTTGTTGTGCCCTTGAGCAATACAGCCTCATTTTCTAATAAGTAGAATCTTAATCTGAGTTCGACACATTATCCACCTGGAAAAACGTTTAGAAAAAGGAGGAATCTGCAGCAGAACCTGTCAATATTACGTATCCAAGATGTCAATACGTTTAATTTTGCTGTTTTTGTGATACAAATTTGCTTTAAGTCTGAAACTCCTCCCCCCTGCTGGACTGGACTGACCACTGCTCGGGTCGAATTTAAACCGAGCAGCGGGAGAACCTCAAGATTCTCGTGAGTCTGTGAACAAATATCGCGAGAGTTCATTTAGCAGGATTTTTATATTATACCTGTAAGATGATATTTTTCAGCTCGGCGCGCTCCACTTCCCATGATGCCTTGGCCTTAGCGAACTGCTGCGTTAGCTCTTGGGATCCCTGCCTCTCCTGGTGTAACTCTGCGCTCAGGTCCTGCAGCGCCACCCTCAGGTCGGCCAGCGTACTGCTCACCGCACTGGACTACACGAAGAAGCAAGAAGTTTGGTTAGTTTTAGTAGTTTAGACGTGACAGTGAAGTGGATGGTAGTATTTGTACCTTTATAGTGGGGCTGACGGGGTGTGCGTCTGCAGCCTGGTGGGACGGGCTGCGGTTCTCTTCATCCAAAAGGAGGTAAAGGTCCTTCAGGCTGTTTATCTATAAAACAAATCAACATATATTCAGCTGTCAAATATTATTATTATTATTTTATTATGGTTACTGTTATATTGTGTTTTACATCTACTTTCAAATTACATAATATAACATTTTTGGTTAATTTTTATTTTGGCTTACGTCGAAAGCTAATTACCTAGTAATATATTTACTTAATCGGCCAGTAGAAAACAATGTAAATATTAAAAGATCATTTTAAAAAAAAAAAAAAAAAAGTGACTTAGTTGTGTCTTAGTTTGATTATGATAAATAATATATTTTTGGTTAGAAGGAATATTAAAATGAGTACTTTTAACACAACATATTTTTGTGTCTTCAGTGGAAAAAATACAAATAAAAATATAGTCAATGGTGGATGAAGTATTTAAGTAAAAAATACATATACTGAGTATATGTATTTCACACTTTTGAGAACAATAAGTGTTTAATGTTGAGATACTGATACTATAATAATAATAATAATAAT
>KN498224.1:6656-25063 GCA_000787155.1 Scartelaos histophorus | reverse complement strand
CAGATCATAAAGTACTCATAAACTACTACAAAACTGTATTAAGCTAGTATATGCTGCAGTTGTTGTATATGTGCAGTTATTACTACTATTGAAGCAGCAATGTGAACTGCTACTTCTACTTTAATACTTTAGTGTGCATACTCCATTTTCTTGGCATTCTGAAGTGATATTAGATATACATTTTTATTTACACATCTTTGATCATATCAGAATATTATGACTTAAGCAAAAATAAGTATTGAATAGATTTGTGCTATGAAATGTGTGTGTGTGTGTGTTGGGCCATTTACCAAAGATTGTCTCATTCCAGCTCTAAAAGGCCAAGCATTGTGTGTTGCTTGTGTTCCCATAAGGCTTTCCCTTCACCATACATAGCTGTTTTGAAGAAGAATGTAACTTACACCTCTTGGGACACATTATTGTGATACATGCGCTGACATTTGAGGGACACGTTCCTATATTCTTTAAACAATGCAGTTTTATTTTTTGCTCAGCGGCTGACGTGGACTGGGTTCTCATAAGTGATGCCCATCTAATGTTGTTGTGTAAAATTGTCCTGGAACATAGAGTCAGAAATGAGTCAGACTTAACTTAAATTAGAAGGACAGTACTGGGACATACACAGGAATTATCAAATGGGAATTAAGTGGGAGTAAGAAGAGTTATGATTAAAATGTAAAAGTATCTTTGTGTCCTTTGTGTCTTTATGTGTGTGTAGTAATTCTGTTTGGTTGGTAATAATTTGTTTCATTAGTGCGTTATCATTATATCATAATACCTTAAGTCCATTTGTAAAAGACTGACCTGAAAATCTTGTCTTTTACCAGTGAAGGGCTGTGAACGATTTCTGGGATAAAAAAAGTGTAAAAGAGATTTTTCTGATAAATACTGGTTGCAATTAGATTTGCAAGTTACCTTGTTTGGAGAGAGCTCACAGTGCACACGTTTAACACACAAATAAACATTAACGTTTGCTAAGAAAAATTAAAATTAAGTTTAAAATTAAGTACCTAAGCTAATAACAAATAGTTACGAACAGGGATTAGAATAATATTCAGGGTTGGGCTAGAGTACATTTCTATTTTTCAGTCCAGATTGCAAATTACTTTTCAATGTCTCAATTAAAAAAAATAAAATAAATAATAATAATAATAATAAACATTCACATGACTATGTTGTAAAACCTTTTCTACCATGTAGAAAGAGAACATTACATCCATGGCAAAAGAAGAAATTCAATTAGTCAACTGGACAAAAGCTTATTTGGTCGAATATGTTTTGCAGCTCTTAATGAGCTTAAAGTTCTCAGATGAACTGAAGAAGCAGTTTGGATCAGGTGTGAAACGTATTTGACCAAATAAACTTTTGTCCAGTTGATAAATTTAATTTCTTCTTTTGCCCCAATAATGACTCTTCATATTTCAGATTTGGTTTTCCCTGCAGCCCTAACTTGGATTCACACCAGAAATAGTCATTAAAAGTGATATTTATTTTAGATTCATATGTGTTATTAAACAGGTAGCAGTACAACTTATCTAAATATGTTGATCTGTGTTAAAAAGAAAGAGCTCTGTCATGATGTATAAGATGATATAGAGCAGCCCCCAGACCAGCTGCTCTGTCAGTGCACAGTAACAGCACCGACGTCATCCACAAGGCTTTAAAGTCCACACATGAAAGAAGAGACATATGCTAGTTGTGTTTATAGAGCTCTATGTCCATTAGCCAACTCATCTGGACTCTCAGGGAAGCAGAGACGTTGGAAAGTGGCCAGAACATCAGCAGTGTCTGCGGGGGGAGGACCACGGTCAGTTCCAGTCAAAGCTGTCCCTGTCTTCTTGTCATTTCCACCAGGAAGAACATTTCATGACTAATATTCCACAGAGGCACAATAGTAAAGAGTTAAAATGAAAGATGTCTAGACATAATGAGTTATGGGAAAAATCATAGTTGTAAAAAAAGGCATGGCAATGACCCTAGTTAAATTGCGGGTTATATAAGGCGACATTCTATAGCCCCATGTGGCAACTCTGCCCCTGTGTGGTGAGTGATGACAATTCTTGAACTGGTGACGTACAAGGCAAGTTGTACACTAGTTTCTATTCAGCAGAAGCTGTACCATAGACAAGACATATTGCAGGTTATACTACTGTTATATTCATCGGGGGGCTTGGCATTTTGAGAACAATAACATGTTTTAATGCTATTTCATCCGGGTGAATGTTTTGAGAAATATGTCTATACATCTAGATTTGAGATTTTTGTTTTAATAATAGGATTCTGTTCAACGTTCACATTCAAACCCAGAAGAGTTGAAAAGACTGAAATATGAACTGACAAGAATCACATTTCAGAACATTTAGTACAGATCTAAGCTGTAAGGTTAGTAGTATGAAGAATAACACAGGATATTTTGAAATAATGTGTCACAATTTGATACAATACTGGATATATGGCTCATGATACGATATTATCATGATACATGCGATAATTGATATATAACACAATACTCTGTAATATGTCACTATTTTTAGGAACCCAGCACATTTCTTCAGCAGTATTTCTTTGCACTATTTGTGCAAAGTCAATCTGAAATAAACCAGTTGTGACAATTAAAACAGTGAATATGTTAAGTATATTGCAGAAACAACTTTCCTTTCTCTGAACAAACACTGCCAGCACCGTCACAAAATAATTTAGTAAAATATACAAAAAAATACTTTTGGTGATATCTCGATACAGAATCTCATACCAAATTTTGTATCATGTTAAATCAATATTTCAGTATTTTTGCACACCCCTAATATGTATTAAAATACCGAGCCTCATCCTGTTGTAGCACAGTATTCTATATCAAACAGGGTTTAAATAAAATGTCAGGGGCACACTGATTCTAAAAATAGAGAGGGACACTTATACATTTCGACCTATGGCTTGAAAGTTTGCCATAGACAACAGGTGTTTTTATTAAAGGGGCTTCACGTGAGACGGTCACGTGAGTACAGAACAAAATAGAAAAAACAATGACGTGTTAAACATGTAGAACAGATATGAGGTTCTTAATACTTAGAACCTTTCACATGGATAAAACTACAACATATGGCAACTCTTTTGTTTATTATTATTTATTTAAAGTGTCTGTCCAGAACATTTCTCTTTGTGAACACACTTTCACATGACCACCACCCTCCCCATCTCTAGGGATTCTCTGATAACTAGTACTTTTAGATCACACATGTTTGAATGGCCTGCTGGTGCCAAGTGCTGTGCCATGGGATAATGTGCTAGTATGTGCCTTTGTGAATTTTTTAATAATAATATTTTTTCTGGACACATTGATGCAAAACTGAATGTAGACGCTGGGGTATGAGGAAGAATACTTCCTGGCATTTGAGGTACTACAGAAAAGCAAGTATTGAGACTCTCAACCCAGACCTTGGAGTTCATATGTGAATTGGGTGACTGCCCTCTTGTGGTCTTCCTTTTTAATTACACATAGTAACACATTGTCAGGGGTCAATCATCTCATGTAAAAGTAGTGCAAATGCAGTTAGATGATTTTCACAGTCTAATTCTTTCTTTTGTTAAATATATGTCCTGCTCATTTTCCTTGCACACCCCATGAAACGCAGCAGCTGGCGTGCTTAGTTTTGCATTGGCATCAAGATCCCTTTTCTTTAAGAGTTCATTTAAGGTGCTGAGCCGTAAAATGGAGCCATAATCACCTAAGTATACGCGGGAATAAGTGTTAAGTCTGACCACACCACTGGATTTCAAAGTGCTGGTGCGTGCATTTAGCAGCTGAGTGTTTGCAGGTCCCATAGTGAGAAGTTAGGGATCGCACATCAGCAGCCTAGCCTTGGGCAAAGAGGAAAACATGTTGCAGCATTCGACTCAGTCTGCATCCCTAATGTCACAACAAAACGCTAGCCCGCCGGATACACTCAACGCTTTACTTGTTTATTTATTTCACAATATTTTTTGCCCCCCTTCTAATCTCCTGTTCCCGAATTAATTACTCAATTAGCATAGTAAATTAGCAAAACAATTATGATGCATGGAAAACTTCCAGCACACACCATCACGCAGCCGGCCTGGATAAATCTAGTGAGAAGGAGGGGGGGAAGAGGCAGGGTGGCTTGGAGCGCGAAGGCAAATTACAAAGCTTGTAGTCAAATTAAACATTGTTACAAATAGTGCCCCTACATAGAGAAATGAGATACCCTTTCCACAGTGTGAGGTGCAATAAACATGCTTGTGCAAATTTATTAGTAATGCGTAATAGGAGCGCTGGATTAATTCCTCATGTTTCATAGATGGTTCCACGCGGTGCTGTGAGAATTAACTGCTCTTCTCGACTCCAAACTCGAGTGAACTGCGAGGGCGCCTTTGCTTCCTGTTAGCTGAGTCTTTCATGATACTTTGGTTAAAAACTGATCAGTCATGAGTGAGTCACGTAAGAGTTACCTCATCCTTTGCCACACAACCTTTGGCTTTTGCGTACGCCACAGAGTGAAGCAGCCACCCACTTTGTATTTGTGTTCGCCGACTAATTACAGGGCAGGAGATCGACTTTTATTACAATGAAGGGAAAACCTGGAAATTATAAAGTTAATGGTAAACTCATTGCATTCTTGTGTAATTTGCACAACACTAATAAAAATCAATAGGGTGAGACTATCTATTATGGCATGAACAAGATGGAGGTGTGGGATGAGCCATGGAGCTGGTGAGGAGCAGTGTAGGAGCTCGGAGCTGTCTGGACAATACTGACTAGAAATGCACTGAGGAAATGTGGAAATACTGCATTTGAGAATGACATAATTTGTAATAATATACAGGCCTCAATAAGTTTACTGTAAATACCAGCAATCAGTAGTTCAGTTTTAAAATTGTAGTGTCTTGTACTCGTGTTAAAAGGTCTGTAGTGTAGTTGCCATTCTATTCTGCTTTGTGGAGATAAGGGGGAGCGGTGGCGTCATTGGCAGCTTGCAGTGGCACACGTTCCATGTCAATATCACAGAGCTCATTATGAGCACTCCGTTCAGGTTTAGTGTGTAATTAGTTTAATGAGGGCTGTCCACAGAGTGCTCTGTGATGAGACCGCTGTCCACAGCTCCTGTATTTAGATGGCAGTGTAAGAGCAGAGCAGATTGCACATCACAGTGAAGCCATGGGACGCTCCACCACCCATAATAAAGAGCAGGAAGTCACAGGTGGGCACAGCCATGAGCTAACATCACATATGAAGCTTCTCCTTCTTTGTGATCACATTCGATTGTTTGGCAAACCTCTTTGTGTTTTTCCAAGGCCAGTGCAATCTGTTCAGTCTTGTCATGTAAATAAAAGCTGCAAATGAATAGAGGAAATTGAATTGAGTACGTCCCACTGACTGGCTGGCAGCTACATCACATACTGCACTGAGGACCTCAGTTACACTTTCATTGTCACTGTGTTTTGCTTAAAGGAGTAAAGCCACTCCAGGGATAAAAGCGCACTCTGAGCCAGTCGCCAAGGTCGCTGAATAGAGCTGATTGAGAAACTCAGAGGGTACAGTGTGCCCATGTTGGCATCATGTCTTATATGGCACTTTTCAAAGCTTAAATAGTCTTTTGTTATGTCTTTGTACCTTCCTGCTTCTTGGCAAACTATGCAAATATAACAGGCTGTGTGTCTTCAACTAAATAAGAAAAATGAAAGTGCATTTGAGCAACAAGCCGCTCCTCTCTAATTCAAACTCCATCGATCTTACTAAACTGTGTTTTCTGCTTGAGACGCCACACTGAAATGCTCTTTTTCCTCATTTGGAAGAAAGTCAGCAGTGGTAGCGTCACCAGTCTTCGCCTGTCAGGGCTGTCACAGCTGGACTCCGCTTGTGAGTTGATTAAAATAGGAGAGTCCATAGCTAATTAAAAAGCTCTTCCCTTTTAATGGCGGAGTGTTAAATAAAGCAGAGGGAACAGGGATATAAACAGCCTCCTGACAGATCCTTCATTTGCACAAACTCCAGGCTCCCTGTCGGCTCAGCCCTGTGTGAGCAGAGTGTTGATTTGGAGAGGAGATGCAGGTCAAGGGTCACCGTTGTAACCTAGTCCATTGTTTTGATCATGTGCTCTGACATAACTGTGGTCCTCCCCAACTGAAGAGTGAAAACCATCCTTCCCGTCTCCCGGCCCCTGGTCCTGGCTCAAAGGTCCGGTAAAGTCTTCAGGTTACTTCTGTGTTTATTTTATGAGTGCCCCTGTGGCTGCTGCAGGTTAGGGCTCCCCCTGGAGGTGAAATGGACGGGTCAGTGGGGAGGAGCAGGCACAAATGTTCACTGGTGTTTAAGGTTACAGTCTCTTTCCGCAGTAATACCTCTGCTGCACACTGTGATTTATGTTTTGCCGAGTCATTTGTCGCGTGGCGTACTCTTTGATGGAGCCTTTGTAAAATATTATAGACTTTCCAAAATGAACCTGGCATTCCATTCCACTTTAACTGCATCACTTACATTCTGAAGAGCATGAGAATATTTTACAATGGTCGACTTTTCCTGGAAACCTGAATTTGATCTACTGTATCTCTGCTATGTTGGTTGTGAACTTTGTCACTTTGAGCAGGAGTATCAGGAGGATACTGCGCAGTGCAAGAGGTCACAGGTTATGGTGGTTTCATGATCCAGCACTGTAGATCATTTTACAGAGGCACACAACATTATTATAGTGTGTATGCCCTGCTATAATGTAACTATAAAGGGAGATATTAGTGGGAAATGTGCATAATAATAATAATTTAAAAAAAACATTTGAATAACATAAATTAAAAATAAATTAAAAAGAAAACCTGATTTGCAATTACAACAAAATTTCCAATGTGAATAGTCACAATTATCAAATCATTTGCACTGCAATTATTCAAGCAATATAAAGTCCCCTGCTAACAACAAAAGATTGTGTTTCTATTAAAAACTGTGACAGTGTCAGTATGGTTGTAGTGAAGAATCTGTTATGTGGATAAAGAATACTAGTATTTGATTTAGCACATTATACCTTGAATTCAATGATTTTGGTATTACATTTTTCTGGTGATTACGGTTTTGATTTTTTTTAGTAATTGTTTTGATTGTGAAGGGCTTGTTAGTATAGAGTATAGAGTATTTTCTTATATTTTCACTTATTTTTCTAAATCATCTCTCTTCATTCTCTCTCAACACATTTTGGAATTTATGTGTAGTTCAGAAAACAGTTACTTGATAGTGAAGTACTAAACAATCAGTTTTCATAATCAGGAACCAAAGGGCGTATGGTTTGGGTTTTCTCATTTCATGATGTTGTTCTGTGGACAAAACGGGATCTTCACTGTGCATGTGAGTGAGAGAGGTGCTTAGGCCAGGACTGCAGGATTAAAATCATGATTGGAATAGTCACATTTTGGTTCCTATTTATGCAGTGTCCTCTACAAATTACAAAATCTCCCTTTATCATCACTCACCATGGGGCCTTAGTATGTATAAATCCACATAGTCTTGTACATATATGTTCTGAAATGTTTGTGGTTCTTATGTTAAATCGAAGCGTTTCATTCTTCTTTCAAATAATGTCCCAAAACTGGGTGTGTTAAAAATACTAAACTTAAAAATATAACTCCCATATAAAATCCCTACAGTACTTGAAAGAGAAATGGCAATTAGATAGTTTTCCCAAATTGCTCAGGCCTAATCAGCAGTGCAAAAAGTAAGCGTAGCATAGCACACTATAGGAAAAATAGATAAAGCAAAACTGTAATGGACTGCTTAATGACGTAAGCAAGACTAAAGAAATATTTTGAAGTCATAAATCTTATTCGAGCGTCACCGCTGCAAGAAAGGGAATATTGTTTTTTAGCGTCTGAGTAAAAGGGGACACTTCAAACTGCAGTTGCATAAATAAAGCGAGGCTCACAAAGTAGCGCTCCTTAAGGCTTTGTGCGGCTGTCCGGTTTTATGGTCCTAATTCTTTCGCATATATTGCCAACATAAATATGGCACTTCTCCACGGGACGTTCTGCAGAGGGCTGTTAAGAGAGGAGCCACCGCAGCAGCAACAGGTTTGGATGCACAACTTTCCTTTAACTGCTCTTTTGCTGTTTCCCACCAGTGCCTCTGTGCTATGTGCTATGCTCAGATGCTTTGGGATAGAGAGGGCGGGACGTTGTAGCGTGTAGTCAGGCGTATGGACCAAACAGAAATATAGGGGAATAATTGGTTGCATTTTTTAAACTCATAACATTCCCCCTGGTTTTAATGTTTTTTATATGTTTACCTTTACTTTTTTACTGCTGATCTATAAAACTGTATCATGATTTTGATAATTACTCATTTGGAAATAGCTGAAATTTATTGATTCAGTATTTTACCAGAGCTGCCTCTCATTTGCAACAATGAGCTGGCCAAGATGCAGTATAATACAGTTCAAGCAGAATACACACACTCAGCTTTTGTATTTGTTTAGGCTTTGGACCAGTTTGGGACCAATTATGCATCTCTCATTATTAATGGTTCTGCTTTTCCAGATTCAAGGATGTTCAATGAATTTAACATGCCGCTTTGGGCTGCTGCTTTCATAGAATCCCGTTTTCCTCGAGCTGGTCCCAATCCTAAACAAATACAAATGTTTTTTCGATGTCAGTTTTTTGATATAAAATTCTATGTTTAAAAAATAGGCTTCTGTTCACAGTGCACGTCGTACAACTGCACCGGCCTCCGTCAGCAACTCCAAAAGCACTGACATTTGAGAGAAATATGTACAGATGAAGTTTTACAAGAATCCCATGCATTTCAGAGCATGTTTGTAGGGTTTGTTGAGCAAGATAGTTGATATTTTCATTAAAAAAGACAGGATAGTTTGCGTTTTAGATTATCTAAATCATTATGATGCATTGTGCAGTCCTTCCCTTGTGGTACTATTTCAGAATACACAATTATTTTATTTTATTTTTTTGGCTGAAACACGTCGGGACCTTTAAAGTTGTCCATTTTGACATGCCGTCAATTAATAAAGGCATTTTATTTCATTTTATTTGGGATTTTTTGCATCTTTAAACTGACTTCCCATCCCCAAAGACACCACTGTGTTTTTTCTACTGTTTTTTCTACTGTGTATTATCCTCTGGAGGTCCAGGAAGCGATTATTTTAGTTGTAATCTAGTCATTTAGTCATTTTTCAATATGTAATCTTTTCAGTAAATTGAGATTTTGTAAAAACATGACCTAACAAATAAAAGTTGGTACATGTTGACTGATGGATTCTAAAAAATGAAGTGTATTATTGATGAAAGTTTGAAATTTTTGACATTTGACATTTAGTTTTAATAATGCCAATGTTTTATTACAAGTCTGTAGTCCAGATAATGATGATTAAAATACAGCTCTGGTATGATTCCTTTTTATAGTGCTATAATTGTTGCAGCCCTAAGTCCTAGTCTCGCGTTATTTAGCTGACACAATTGCATATGTAAATTGAATAGATCCAACTCTTAACTTTTACAGATCATGGCACCAGACTAAGCGAGTGGCAGAGGCTCAAAGGCTATGATGAACAACAGGAAAACACACTTGACTCTATCATCTCCACCCTTTGGCTACAGCACTGTGGTGGGTGCATCAGAAACATGTGCTGCCATTTTCGGGTGCCCACGGCCACGTTTCGGAGCCCTTAAACACACCCCGCCAAGCCTTGATAAATCTGGCTTGAAAAATCTCATTTGCAGAGAGTTAGGCATCTGCAACAATATTTATCTTCCTCCCTGTCCGACGGTAATGACTCGGGCTGGATGGATGGGGGCGCCGTCCGTGGTGCCTTCAGGTGCACTTAGGACCGTAGGCGCCGCTCATGACGAGGCAGAGGAAACGCATCAGGTCCGCTCAGTAAACATATCGCCGCGCTTGAACAATCAGCTATTAGCATAATTAGCCAGCCTCAATCCCAGAGTCTTTATGTATGAGCGTGATGTTGGCGGGTGGGTGTTTTGCCATTGTTCCACAGCAATTAAACCCATGTAATTTCAGCAAGAACAAACATACTTTAGGTGGCTGGGGGGAAGCTTGCGGGCGTACAAAGTTGAGGAAAAATAAAAGTCCTCCATGGCACCGAGTCTCTTCTGATGATGTTTGGCTAATTATGCGGGCAACCACTTCCTGGGAAAAAAACACAGTGAAAGTAATAGGCAAAGGTCTGCGCCTGGAGCTTATCGGAGGAACGTGCACACAGTTCTGTCTGGATGTATGGTCTCTAATCTGTAGCATGAGGAAAAGAGGGAGAAGACAGAAGAAAGCAGAGGATAAGAAAACAACAAATTGTAAAGGTCAGCTCCCAGTGAAGGACTCTGTCTCAGATGTAATTAACCTTTTGATTTAGGATGAGCTGTCGCACAAAGAAGATGGCCACTCTATATTTGGACATCATATGGTAGGATGACCAATTAGCATAAGTGACCTTGGCTTATCTGTTGCCTGTCATGCTAACTTTTCTTCTCTGGCCAAAGGCGTCGCAGTTGTAAAGACACAAGAATGCTGCTGTGAAGTGAGCGCTCGGGTTTTGACTCTCATGTTTCTCTCTTTGGGGGAAAATTGCAGATGCTGTAAAACAAACTGTTCTGTGCAAAAGGGAAGCCATTTTTATTTTAGTTTTGTTAGATTGACTCCATACAGAATGCACAACACATTTCCTTTCTCTTGTTTCTTTTCAGATTTTCCGTCATAAGATCCAAAGCAAAACCATCTGCCTCCTAATGTGGAGTGCTTTGCCACTTTGGGCCATTCACCGATTTCTAATGGAAGCCCTATTGATTCAGACTCGTGCTGTCACAATACTAAAATTTCAAACTTGATTTTGATACTAAATTATAGATTTGATGGATTTTCATACCCGAATGATACCCAAAAGATCATTTTAAAAGCTCTTTACATATATTCTGATTTTCAACACAAAATAATAGTATTTGTTTATTATGCCCGATCAAAACTCAAGATGAAACTGTTTTTTGTTGTTTCATTTCATACTGATTTGTTTCAGTATTGATACTTGCTTAAGTGAGTATCTAGTTTCAGTATTGGCTTTAGCATTGAATAGAATTTTATTTTCGAACCCTTATTCAGATTTGTGATATGTAATTTTGTATGGTTTCTAATCTGTAGTAGAGCGATAAAAAGAAAAAAAAAGACAATATTGGTAAATGGTAATTTTTCATCAATGGCTCTGGTTTGGAAGTTAATGCATCTGATATGAATTTGATTTAGATCTTGCTGAATATAACATAAAATTTGGTTATGAACCTGTAAAGCAGAATTTGACCCTTTGTGCTTGGTTTAACAAAATGCAAAATATGTTTTATCATTTGACTTAAAGGTGCATTGTGTAACTTTCTGGGGAAGGATCCATCAGTTACTTTTCATACTGTAGAACATTTCAGGCACATTAATGACACATTCTCAGAAACAAGCAGGTGACGAACCCCCAACCAAAAAGTTCCATAGTGAAATAGAAAATAGTATTTGTCGGTTTCTTCTGCCTCAAACCTTCTGTACCTGCGTTTGTCAGGCAGAAACAGCCTCGGTCAGATCACCACCCTGACTGACTCACTGACTGAAAGTCTTTTCACACACTCATCTGTGGCGATGGGTTAACGAGGCGGACCTCCAGGAGAGTGTGGAGAGGGCTGCACTGTGGACCCATGGGTGGTGCGATGTGTAAAACGCCCCTCACAGCGAGCGCCACACATGTAAAAATATGGCCTGTTTTTACACCGCTACGACTTTATTAGTGAATTTGAATGTAAATTATGCTATTCCTCCACATACTTGGAATCGCCGCTTTGATTTTGTGCAAAACTCTAGCCCTGGGCAGAATCCAGTGTCTCTTATGTTAAATGGTGTTTGCGAGCTATTAAACTCCCGATGATTAATACATCTGCAGATATTTAGAATACAGAGGACGCGGTGGTGACATACATCTAAAGACAACTGTGCATAGCGCGGATGTGTTCCTCAAGTGACTTTAAAAATATTTTGTGTGCAATATATCAGTGAATGCTTTAGGCTGACAAGCTGCAATTAAGTGTGGAGTGAACAGGCATTTATAAGCATTTCAGAACTCATTAAATACATTTATTTATTTTACAAGACAAGGTATTTTTCTTCTAAGTGAGTCATGTTTCCTTCTAGCTGAAGGAATGACTAAGCCGTGGGAATAAGAGAGGAGCTCATCGACAGTGGGCACCTGTAATGTATTAAATGTCTTCTGGATATGACCATATATTCATTTCTAATCGGTGGGACATTACGTTTTATTACTGGAAACATCAGGGCTGCAAATGGCAAGTCTATACAATAAGGCTGCAGTCCACTAAAGACCTGCCCTGTGCATCAATTGATCTAGAAGGACAATGACAAAATCAAAACTATAAAGTATCTATACTATACTATCCATACTATTTATACTATACTATATTACTACTACTACTATACTACTACTATATGAACAGATCAGACCTATTTGCGCCAAACTGCACTTACAAGACCACAAAAGAAAAAAAAAAAAAAGTTCTTACGCAAAAATGTACAAGTATACTAGGAATTGACTTTATAAGTTTATAGATCCTTCCTGGTAAAAATCCCAGTAAAATAATGATTTGATTAGTACAATTTTAGGTTGACTAAGACACCGTTGACCTCCAGTCCTACATTTGAATACCTAATTTAAGTCATGCAATATTATGATTGGAAGTACAAAGTCCAGTCCAAAGAAGGGACTAGTGATATAAATATTTTTCTTCACATTTTAAAATGTTTTTTTGATTTACAAATCAATCAATTTAAAACAGTCATAACAAGGCAGCCGCAAGTATTTTTCAAAAGGCATTTAAAAGTATGCTTCAGTGGTGCACAAACACTGTCTGATGTTATAAGAAAGCCATTAAACCTACTCACAACATAGATCAAAAACCTTCACCTTTTAGCACTGGCTGAAACAATCATAAAAAGCACCAATGGAGCTGATTGGCTGCAGTCGATCCATAGAAGAAAGGTGTCATCTCTCTGTGGATCTCCAACATCTCCTGCCTGAGCTTGTTTGTTTTGGCTGTAGCCTTGTGTTCAGATCCTCCTCCAACATCAAAGTCCACTCGCTCCAGCTGCGCCCTCATTCTTCTGTCCAAAGTCTTAAAGCCACCGGCCAAGAGGAACAATGGTGTTTTCTCTCTCCGCTGTTGTCCCACGCACCGCACTCTCTCCTCCATGTGGTCAGTTAGCCCAGAGTTCAAAGCTGTAGCCCGGCTTGGATACATCTCCAACTTACTGTTATTACTATTACTGCACTATCAGATAACAGCATCAAAATCATGGGAGTATCCACATAATTAAAATCTGTTATTTTTGCATTTTTTGATTTTTGTCATATACATT
The DNA here is from genome assembly GCA_000787155.1 of Scartelaos histophorus. Lineage (NCBI taxonomy): Eukaryota > Metazoa > Chordata > Actinopteri > Gobiiformes > Gobiidae > Scartelaos > Scartelaos histophorus. The sequence goes on along the minus strand of KN498224.1, from coordinate 11,643 downwards.
ATACCCAATATTACATGTTTGAATATCTTTAAACCAACATTGACAGTGTTATCAGTTGTTCAAAATATTCCGCACCTTTATGAACCATTCGTATTTTTTGACAATTTATACCCAATATTACATGTTTGAATATCAGTTGTTCAAAATATTTCCCACCTTTATGAACCATTTGTATTTTTTGACAACATATTTTTACTCATCTGTTGTTCCTGTTCTTTCCCACTGGGGTGAATAAATGTTCTCATTAGATGCACTGTTCTGCTCTAATGTGGCTTGATTTTATTACAATACTACTGTTGTTATTGAATATTATCTTATATTGGGCTGGATTGGTTTTATATAGTGCAGCCTGAGGTCCAAACACGCGCCTTTCCAAACCATACATACAAATGATGCATAAAAAGCCGCCATTATAAATCAACATTTTGTGCAGAATAAATAACAACATCTTCTCTTCAACTTCCTCAACTATGTTTCCAGATGTGGCCTGGAGGTGAAAGGTCAAAGATAAAAGTACCAGGATGTGGTGTACCCCGACATGGCGCTGGCTTTGCAGTGTGAGCGTTGTGCACTGGGGGGGGCCGACCAGCCGTGTTCCTCCCTCGCAGTGCCCCGGTGAGAGGCCTCATTTCGCGGGCGGGTGAGTTATGACACCCCCTGACTCGCGCGCTCCTACTTTGCCCATGTTTACCGATGGCAACCCAGGCAAAATGTCAGCTGACTGAAATGGAGGGGCTTTAAAAAAAAAAAGTCAAGTCGTCACGATGCGTTTGGGGCCTCATGCTAGCTCGATACTCGCTCCGTGGGACGTCGTTTATAGCTGTAAAACCATATCATTCGTAAGAGATGATTTAGGAGTGTATTTTTGATTCTCAAGATAAATTGCATTTCAATCGCTTAGTCAAAACACTGGCGTATTTAGCGTTTTGTGTAAGAGAAGTTATGTTTCGAGAGTTCTGTGTAATGCTGTAAGGTTATGGCTGTGGACAGTGTAGATTAGCCCTAGTGGACACTATATGGAATTGCATCAGATGGCAGGAAGAAGGGCAGTGATTGTCTAGTTTCATACCTGATCATTTTTCTGCTCACCTCTATAACAATAGGACACCAAATTAAAAAAAAAAAGACTAAAAAAACATTCTTCATCATGAAATCATATGAAATCATGAGTGAAATCCTATCATTACACCTTCTCTGTTGGATATCAGTCGTGGCTTTAGAATAGTTAGCTGCTTAGTATGGTTTGCTGTGATAATTACATGTTGTTTATTGAAGTGATACGCAGATTTTGATTTCATTTTGAATTAAAAAAAAAAATGTTTCATTAGTGATGTGTTGATTAAAATACATTTTTGGTCCAGATAAAATAATCAGTTTTTCCAGTTTTTGTTGTTCTTCTGAGATAAAGGCAGTTCTTTTTCAAACATAATTGAAAGTTTTTAGATTTGCTTTCAAAGGCACATTTTTTTCTTTTTTTTTTTCCTTTTTTGGTGCACATACAAGTTCCTATGTTTATGTTGAACTGCACAAAAAGTAAAAAGGCACACATAAGCAATTTAGTTCTGGGTAAATATAAGAAACAAAATTACATAAAGTTTTGAAACATGCTTTGGTTTTAAGATTAGAAAAAAAAACATTGTTAATAGTGAAATTTCGCAGGCCTAGGAGGGCGCCTGGCTTTGACTGATAGCTCTGCCTCAGCTGTGGCCTTTCCAGCCCCACCCCCCTCGCCCGTGCTCAGCTCAAATAGAGACATCACAACTTAGTTATAAGGAGCATCGAGTGGAGAATATATTGGACTAATTTCTTCAAAAATGCTAATACGATTATTTTGAGTGTGTCGGCGGCTTAATAAGTGTGGAAATTGGCCTGTCATCGTAGACCTGAGAGTGCTGGTAAATTGCATGATTACAGTCACAAAGCCTTGGCCTGCTACATTGTTTCTTTACATCTCGTAATCTCAAAATTAAAATGGGCTGGACAACTCCATTATAATTCTAAAAAGTGGCTAACATTAATGTGACAGAGACAACTTTATTGTGGTATTATGATAATAATGAGATTTACAGGGTCTGCAAAGATTACACGTCCCCTGAGATAGCTTCTTTTATTATTAGGGATCCAAAATGTTCTACAAACCCTGGTAGACATGATGCAGGCAAGGACAGGGAAATGAGTAAAGAGGACAAAAATGTTAATGAATACAAAATATATTACATGATTTAGGATGATCAGAGTAGCTTAGATTTATGAAAAAGTTTTTGACCTTATAATACTTGAATACTGTTGACTTAAAAAAAAAAAAGTGATGATTATAGCTGTTCTCCAAGGTGAAGATACCCCGCAGGGCCACTAGATGGAGATAGATCCCACAAAAGAGCAATGGGACCTCAGTGGGCATAAGACAGTCTAATCGTACCAGTGGAAAAGCTTCAGCTGGGCCAATAATACATGCTTCCCCAAACAGACCAAAGTGCCCTTACAGTCTGTCGGTGCATAAATAGTGTACACACATATATACCATAGGGGCACTTTGCTTTATTAAAGTAAAAATGATAATCACCTTTACTCACCTTCATGGCAGCTCATACAGAGAGCTAATTAACCAGTGTTTGGTTTATCTACAACACTAAACGTACAATGGCCACAGTTAAAAAGTTTCTCTTAATAATTTTGGTTCATCCTTTTAATAATAAATTAGTCTGAACTAATCAAACGATCAGTACAATAATACTTTTTGGGGAAAAATAAAGTAAAATGTTGTTTACAAAAACAAGTAAATGAAAAACAACAACACACACAAGCTTTAATTGTGAATAAATTGGCCGTGTAAATCAGTGTAGAATGGCACAATGTGATTCCAGTTTAATCAAATCTCCAAATTAATTTTATTGTCAGCAAGTCTATATTTGCTCATTACTGCATAGTAGTGGTACAGCTAGTCAAGTTGTAGTACCTTTGGTTTGTATGTTTTTATTATTAGCCTGGATCAACATGTTATAGCTATTACATGTCATTTGGCAGTTTGATACAGCTTACATGTATTTGCCTCCAAAGTGCCATTACTGGAGTTTGAAGCCTAAATTTGTGGTCCCCTCTGACTGGCTCTTCCATATGTCAGTGCTGTGGCAGAGACGAGAGCCCCGCGAGTCGACTCAGAGCAGTTTAAGGACAGAAGGAAAACAAATTCAAATGTTGGTCCCTCTGGAGTCAAGGTGAACTCAACAGATGTTTAATGTCGTGAAGGATATCAGTGTTTCTGTGGCTCTCTCAGGTGGATAGCGCCATTTAGCATGTAGCAGTTGTGACAGGTAATTGACTTGGGGATCCGGAGAGGACGACTGGTGTCACGGTAAATAATGCACGTTTCAAAGCGTGGCAATTATGAATATGGATAGCTCAAGTTTGTCACATTAAACAGTTGCCGTGAGATCAGTTTGAGTTTGTTTTATGACGTACAGTACAAAACTCTGTTTTAAAAGTTGTCAAAAACTGGGGATGGTATGATATTTTTTTCAGATAGTATCAATTTTTGATTTTTGTATTGCAGTTGTAACCCGTAATCAATATTTTCCAATATTATGAGTAATGTTTTAAAATGAATGGCGCCAAAAAGTTAGGTTGTAGTAAAATTCATAATCATATTTTCCCAGTATTCCAAAAATTTGTAAAAAATTCATGAAAATCCCTATCGTGATATCGATATTTGCACTGTTTTAATTCTCATTCAGTATAAATATCTTAGATTGGTTACAAGTTCAACAAAGACACTGAAACTAGATACCATTGTGAGCATAGACATCTGCAAAGGCACTGGTCTGTCCTGCAATGCCAAAACATACATCATCTCCGCTATAGTCTAAGTCCCAAGTAGAAAGCCCTCCATGTTGTCCTCTCAGCTGTCGCGTATAGGCAGCTGATGTATTCCAAATCACCCCAATGAATTAACCATTGTTGTTGGATGATCTCATTTGCGGGCCTGCATTGAGCTCAAACTTCTAATTCTCTTTATATACTGAAATATTAAAAGCCTAATATGTCATGTGTCACTAGCATCATTTATCATCGTAGCAGCGCCGTGTCCCGTGGGCCCGTATAGATTCCCCTTCAAATTACTTTTGATTAAATTGCTCACGATTGTTCACAGCTTATATGCCTGTCCATCTATTTCATTTTAGCCCTGGCACCATTCACAGCCGTCCATCTTAAACTATTGCTTTCATTCACCAAAACGACCCCGACATCCCCGTGTTTACTGATTAAGAAGTTGCCTTTTGTTAATTTATTCCGCCATTTTTTTGTTACATGGTCATTGTTGCGTTTTGAAGTTTTTTACCCCCTAAATGGAAGTCACGCTAATTTTCGATTTCCCCCTTTTCTTGGAGAAGCTATTTAGGGGTACAATGTAAGATGGATCTGATTAGTCATTCAGGCCGGCCCCTCGCTTTTATGCTTACATTAACTAACACAAAGAGCCCCCCTACAGGTTAAAGTTTAAACGTGGATTAGCAGATAAAGCGACTTCTGATTGGGTTACAGCACGGGCTCTGAGGCTAAAGAATTTTCCTTGGACATTATTCCACAAACATCTTCTTTTCTCCTCATCCCCAATCCCAGCATGGATATCTATTTTGGCAAAAAAAAAATAAAAAAAAATCTTGGGAACAATTATGCAAATGCGTGTAAGGCGATGCACAATACAGTATGGAAATGGGTGGCAGAGAAAATGGACTCATTACGGACAGATGGCATGAGTGCTAAAAGCCATTTGTTCTGGATGCAAAGGGAAAGACGTGGCAGACAATGTCAAAAACCTGGGAGTCGTGGAGATATGTTTTTCACACCAAGCTGTATTTGTTGTCGTGCTGTAGTTCTTGATTATTTGGGCATGTTGATGGTTATAAATGAGCCCTCTCCCAAAGCAGATGAGGCAGACTTATAGATATGCATTGTGGCAGCATATGTATTTTGTTTAAGTAGTCATTTT
>KN498222.1:6041-27093 GCA_000787155.1 Scartelaos histophorus | reverse complement strand
AGAGAAAGAGAGAGAGAGAAGGGAGGGGGCAACCTGAAGAAAGGAAAGAGAACAGAGAGGGAATGAGAGAGAGAAGGAGGAATAGACCCTGAAGGGAGAGGGGATGGAAAGAGGATGAAAAGGATATCCATTCACATGTCTCCAGCACACAGAAGAAAGAGAGACAGAGAGAGGAGGAGAGAGAGAGAAGAGGGTTGGAAAGAAAGGGATGGAGGAGAGAAGGAGAGGATGGGGCAGCAGAGAGAGGGAGGTATATGGGGAAAGATCACACTTAGAGCGGTGGTTGAGGGAGAGAGAGAAAGAGAAGAGAGAGGAGAGGTAAGAGAGGGCACAGAGAGACAGAAAGAGAAAGAAAGAGAGACAGAGAGAGAGAAAGAGAGGGGAGGGGGGAGAGAAAGACAGAGAGAGAGAGAAAGAGAGAGAGAGGGGAGGGGGCACAGAGAGAGAGAGAAAGAAAGAGAGAGAGAAAGACAAAGAAAGAGAGAGAGAGAGAAGGGAAGGGGCACAGAAAGACAGAGAGAGAAAGAAAGAAAGAAAGAAAGAGAGAGAAAAAAAGAGAGAGAGGGGGCACAGAGAGACAGAGAGAGAGAGGAGGGGAGGCAGAGAGAGAGAGAGAGAGAGGAGGGGGCACAGAGAGACAGAAAGAGAAAGAAAGAGAGACAGAGAGAGAGAAAGAGAGGGGAGGGGGGAGAGAAAGACAGAGAGAGAGAGAAAGAGAGAGAGAGGGGAGGGGGCACAGAGAGAGAGAGAAAGAAAGAGAGAGAGAAAGACAAAGAAAGAGAGAGAGAGAGAAGGGAAGGGGCACAGAAAGACAGAGAGAGAAAGAAAGAAAGAAAGAGAGAGAAAAAAGAGAGAGAGGGGGCACAGAGAGAGAGAGAAAGAGAGAGAGAGAGAAAGAGAGAGAGAGTGAGAAAGAAAGAGAGGGGAGGGGGACACAGAGAGAAAGAAGAGTACAGCTAATATAAACCAGAGAAATGCATCAGAATGAATAGGCTACAGCTAAAACCAAAATAACTCCAGGTCTTTTACGAATGCATTCAGGCTTCTATTAAAGATGAATAAAAATATCTTACTGTCATTGTGTGTTTCTCCAGGCGTGAATCTTCATTGGGTGAAGGTTCTTTCTTTATTTCTGACAAACGTGTGTCTTTTTTCAAATCAACCTAATAAAAAATGGATGTTATTGACCTTCTATAGGCCTATCAGTATATATAGTAGTATAGGACTAACAGTAGTACTGCCTTTCTAATAATCTACTCACGATTCCGTTTCCATTACAGACCACCGCCTCGATCTTGTTGGACAAACAGTTGTGCGTCATGTGCGTTTTGTGCGTTTTGTGCGGCTTCCCCCAATTGGCCGGGGCCTCCTGGCGGTTTAACAGTTTGCCCGCCGTGACCTGAACATCCAGGGCCTCTTCACGGGGGGTCAGCGGGTCCCTGAGCACCTTGATCCGGATGGAGCTCCCAGCATTCCTCAGGGCGCTGACCGCGTGCTGGTGGGTGGCCCCTCGCATGCTGAGCCCGTTGACCTGAGGGACCGCAGCAGTAACATTATAACTTTAGCCCCTAGTCAGAGATAGTAGAACAACTGGAGTGAAATACTGACTCTCTGCTCCACTGGGATAAAGATTTGTATTTCCCTTTCAGTTCATTGAGTTTTCATTCATCGGTGCCATAGACCGTAAATAAGATGAGAAATGTTATGTGACTGTGCCCTCTAAAGGCCACGCGGGGAACTACAGCACATATACTAGTGCGCACATAGTATTTTTCTTTCACGCGTTTACAAAGATATTTAATTTAAGAATATGGGATGAAGGAAATAATTATTTTATGTCATACCTCAAGGAGTCGGTCTCCCACATGGACCCCTGCCTTTTCTGAGGGTCCTCCTTCTGTCACTCTGGAGATAAAAATGCCCTGAAAAAAATCAGGGACTCCATAAATTTAATGCTGTTGGATTATTTCACCATTTCAAAAATAACATTTTAAAACTTACTTCATCCTGTTGTTTGTAGGGCAAAGAGCCTTTTCCACCAGCAATGCTAATCCCCAAACTACCCCTCTGGCCACTCACTCTGATCTGTAACTAAAACAGGATTAATCTGACAAAAATAATCAGACCACATGAGTAACAATTGACATATGTTCAAAATAAATATGACAAATAAAAGGCAGTTTATTCTTTTGTTGAATTCCTTAAAAGAATTGACTCATTTTACTTTCAGTGGTCCTTGTGGGACGTCCCGTGACAGACTCTCTCCTGGAGCTGGGGCTGGTTTGGGGCGTCTCCTGATGGGGCAGAGGTTATTGTGGAGAGGAGGTTCTCCACCGACACTGGAGCCCACATTTGGAGCCCTGTGCTCCTGAACTATTCTGCCCCATTGAGTATCTCCTTGCTGATGATGGACGAACTGTGGGAGAGCATCTGGCTCTGGATGTGGGTCTACTCCATCCTGTTGAGGACAAATCATGCTTTTACCACAGGCCTTAGTGAAACAAATGAAGACATTTATCAGCAAAATTAGATGTCTCCAAAGTACCACATTTATTTTGATACCAGGTTTTGGATTCTGGTGGGTTCTTGGATAGCTCCTTACGGCACTTTCCTGCCCCACAAACACATAATAAAAATTTAGTTTGTTCAAAGAAATAAATTACATTTATTCATGGGGCTTTAAATAATTATGAAGACAGCATGGATACGGTACAATCACGTAGGTATTGTGTTGTTCAGAGGACAGCAGCAGCTCACCTCCTGAGCCTAATTTCCTGCCTTGGAGCAGAGCATGATTATGAGAGACAGTGGTGTGTCCAGACTACACTCACAAGCAGCAAATAAATAAGCCTTAAGCCCGTGTGAGATTTGTGCTGAATGTAAATGTCTGGTACAATTTGTCTGTTTGTATCAGGAGACACGGACTGACCATGAAGTGTGAATGTGAAGTGATGATGCACAATTAAATGCCCCTGACATACTAATCATATGCTTGGGGAGACCAAGGCTTTTACAAGACACTGCAACCAATTTTTCACAGTAAGTAAAAGAAAACATTTTCTAGACACATTTAATGCATTTAATGGTTTCCTTGTGTTGTATGTTATGTATTGCTGTATCTAGTCCCTACGACACAATCTCTCAATCACCTGAAACACACACATCTTAACAAACTCATTGTTATAAGAATTAACAAAAAAAGCCCATCCCTCCTTCAAAATGCACTGACCACTACTTTTAAAATACCTTATATGGATAAGTGAACAAGACGATTACATGATTCAAAGACACTACATTTATATACAAATACACAAACATCAGCTGAACATGCAGGGTGAAGACAGGAAGCTGCATGCTGCCCAGGTCCATCACAACACACACATGTTACATTCATATTACATAAGTTAAGTTCAGAGCCAAGACTTCTGTTTATTTAAAACGTTGTTGTATTTTACTAAAAAATATCTATATGGAATAGTTTATACAATGAAACTAAAAAAGAAACCAATGTTTAGTGTTGCACTTATTTTATTAATCAGTGGTTAAAAGTCATTCCAGTCTCCGGCCTATACCTTTTGGAGATCTGTTTTGTGCAGTTTGATCATACAATAAAAATCATTCAAAGCCAACATTTGAACCAAAGAGTAAAGTCACTTTGCATTGGATTTAAAAGAAAATTACAATGGATGTACCATATAAAAGAATAAGGTTTGCAAAACACTCAGAAGTGCTTTGAAGTGAAACTTCTAAAAACGGCATTTGAAAAAGATGCCACAGTTGCAGGTGTGAATCTCCTACCACTCCCCAAAGTTCCATTTCTCATCTATACAGTACAGTATGAAAGGAGAAGAAACATTTTTGGCATTTTCTGAGAAACCCTCCATAAAGCAGACATTTAAATGTCATTAGTGTGCAGCACGTAAGTCCAATTTCCAAAAGTATTTAATATGAACATTTATGTTGATAAAAGGTGTTCAAGGCGAATAATAATCAACCGCAAATGCATTCAATAACTTTTTGTTCCTTGTTTTGATTTGAAGAGACAAGTACCAAAAAAAACAAAAAACAAACTTAAACTCTTAAAATGATTAAGAAATTTGCTATACATTTTATTTACATCTGAGCTGCCAAAAAGTATAAAAGTTTTGATATTCACAAAGACTATACAATAATCAGTAGATTCAATAAACTCCAGCCTTAATATTTGCCCCAAATGTATTCACCCAGTGTTTAAAAACAGATATAAAACATTTAAGAAAGTTTGACCATATTAAAAAGATACATAAAAGTGCAACTACCTAATTAAATGTAATAAAAGAGGCATTTTAAAAGTAAAATCTTTAAAAAAATATTTTTTTAAATCTTTGTGCAGACTGTTGCTGTGGACATGATTTAAATAGGCACGGCTGAGTCAAAGACAGGACTGGAGCCTGGGGAGGACTTACAGGCGTCCGGGGTCGATCGGGGAGGTACAGGCCACACCAGAGGTCAGAGGGAGAGGGACACGGCAGGCAGCAGGAGGGATGAGCTGGCGGAGCGGGAGGGGCAGGTGGGTCGGGAGGGGAGTTTTGTAGTGGCTGGTGCAGAAGGATACAGGAGGTCTCTGAGGTAACGTTCACACAGACGTAGTTGTAGTTACTCTGTCCGCTGCAGCGTTATTGACCTCGTTTTTGTTGGAGTCCAGACTTTTGGCAGCGTTCAGGTCATTGCGCAGGTTCTCCACGGCCTTCTTCATGGTTTTGAGCTCTCCAGGGTGAGGCGTGGCGCGGCGGAGCAGTGTTCCCTAGAGAAACAGTGCAGGGGTTTCAGTTAGAGACAAATATGCACTTAGCCCATCATGTATCTGACTCATCTACAGTTTATGTCACTTTAGCATTTCCTGCTAACCGGTAACAAAGTGCCCATTTCATTGATGCTCTAAAACTGCAATCCACATTATTATATTATTATGTTTCAATGTTATGACGTGAAGGGGGGGTTTTCATACTCAAAAGAAAGTACGTGACCATGTTATAATGTGCACATTCAAACCTTGTCATCATCTTCATCCTCGTCATCGTCCAGGAAGTGGATGGCACTTGTTCGGTTTGCAGCTTTCGTGTCCCACGTGTCATCGGCCATGTCATTCACCAGACTTTCCAGGCCTCCACAGCGCGCCAAGTTATCAGAGCCTGCAGAGTGCAAAAGACCATTCATTTTTTTTTAACTCAGCAACACAATATTTCTGTTCAACATAATAAAAAAAAAGGTTAGGATGAAGATCAATACACTATAGTTGTCCCTCGAGTTGTTTTTCCCCCACACAACACGTATATAAATGAGTGCTGTGATATTACACCATAACTAGATCCCATGAGAGCCTGAAACTGCCAGATCACAGTTTCAAATCCCAGCTTAGTCACAAGCTTACAGCTACACAATCGTCCCTCCCCCAACCCAAGCCCCAACAGCCACACACGACATGACCCGCTGCAGCTTGCACCGTCCTCTGAACACAGCATCACAAAAGGAAGGGCATATTTAGGTTAAAAATATAGAACCATATAAGAGGTTAACATATTTCAATCACCACAAAAAAGTCTACCTTTTTGCTATATTACAATGTGGATTTATTTAGTTTAGTTAGTTAGTTTTATTTGAGTTTGTGATATATTTCTCAGTTTAATCCTACACATTAGTGCTCATTTTGGGTCAGATTGGGTCCATTTCTTTGTGAAATGCCTGTTACACAACTCAGTTTTCGGATTTGGGGTTTTTTGGCCAGTGCTAGATACAGTTAATAAATCAGAGCAACCAATGGCAAAAATGTTGATACAGTTTCCCCGAGTTATTATTTGAAATTGTAACAAACATATATATGACTCTATTTCAGAAGAAATCAATTAGAAAGCAGTGAAGTCACATTTTGTAAAGCAGCAGTTACACATTGGTCAAATTTTGTGTTATGTGTGATGATCTATGCATAAAATAAGGCAGCAGAAAAGTGTGTAGTTGTTGTAGCATTAGCAACCCGAAGTCTATATGCAGAGGGCAGGCAGTTAAAGGCAGCAGGCCAAACGGCGCTAAGCTTCTTTAGCCGTCCAATTGAGTGCTTTTCTGAAAAAACATCACCAAGGAGGGCCTCAAGGCACTGCAGAGGCTGTGATTTGGTCTGGGAACCATGATCACTCATAATCAGGCTGCAAGCGGTACAAGCTGTGCCTCCCCGAGCAGATCATGTGATAATGTCATCAAAACCGTGGGCCACTGAATACTGAAGGACGACTCTTGGTCTGATGGGAAATATTACTCAAATGTCAAAGTGTTGGCGCTGACACCTCAATGAAATCCAATATGCTTTGCCAGAGGGACACTTTCAGCTACACTCTGATGCATTACTCTAGTGGGGTTTCTGTATAACCCAGTCAGAGGGGTTAAACAGCCTCGACGGGATGAACCAGGTCTGTAATGCTGTGTTGCAAGTGTTGAGAGGTAACACATGTTCTGAAACCACATCATCTTAATACTAATTTGCTATTTAGAATGCATTATTTTTACCATTTATATATTTTTTCTCTTTTTTATTATATTATATTGTGATATGTGAGCTACTGTGTCCAAATAATTTCCCTTGTGGGTCAATAAAGTTTGCAAAGTCAGTCTAATTTTAAATACCTGTATATATCAGTACAGTTATTCTTTGATTTGATTATATTCAGAGTACAGTTATTTTCCTAAAATGAAAGGAATACAATGCAGAACTTGACCATGCAATTTTCTCTAATTAGACATAACTTAAATAATTTCAAATGGATTTATTTGTTTGTTATGCATTATCATATTTTTTCACTATAATATAATGCAGTGCAGTGTATTTTTAGTTTTCAGAATGCAGTACTCTGATTAAAATGTATACCAGAATATGTCACAGAATACATTTTCAATTAGGGATTCAGTATTCTGCAACTAAATGCATCAAAGCCATGTTCCTCATCACTCATCACTGATCATAAGATCTACAGCAAATCAACCTCACAGCACAAAAATCATCAAAAAACTATTGAAACGTTATAGAAAACTTCAAATCTGGGTTCAAAATCTCCACAAACTGCATCTGGAGAAGTGCAGAATATTGAAGGGTCACGGGATGAGAGTCTGAAAAGTGAAAAAAAAACCAAGGCACCTGCAATACCTTAGATTTTATCAGGGAGCCAATAATAGTGGGAGCAGTGGTCAGAGAGCGAGGCTTAAGTAGATAAGAAAAGGGAATATAAACAGTAAATATATAAAAAAACAGAAAATATATATAAGATAAGAAAAGGGAATATAAACAGTAAACACAGGGTCAATTCTGGGGGCTGGTGCCAAAACAGAAATATATAAAAGGTGTTTAAAGGTTTAATATCGTAAGTGATGAATCAAATGGTCCAATGTCAACAGGTGCAAATAATAAAAGCCAATATTTCGTATTAACTGAGGACTATATGTGTAGGCAGAAGAAAAAACTAAACCATGAATATAACGAACACAAAATATTTTTCTCAAACGCATGTTGAGGAGTTGATTAAGAAGGTGCTGTATTACACAAAATGCACATGTTTAAGTAATCCTTCATTATTAGTCTGTCTCCAAAATGCTCTGCTCCACCTTGTGATGTCATGAAGTGGTAGTTTTCAAGTTAACAGCTACCGTTCATCTTTAGTTCAGCAGAAATCGGCAATTCGAGGGCTTGAAATCATTCAAATGGTTCTAGTGAAGGTGTGTGGAGTTTAAAACACAATGGAGCACAATGGACTAAAAATAAAGACAATTACAGAGAACTTTATTTGCATTATTACACATTATTATACTAGACGACTATGGAACCATAAAAGTGTACCTTTATGGTCGGAGTCCAGAGGCTGCTGGGGCAGGAGGACACAGGTGAGCACTTTCTCTCCGCTCTCTGGGTCCTGGTCGGTCTGAAATGTGAGCAGAGGCTGGGACTGGTTCTCGGACAACCACAGAGCCTTTAGCTGCAGCGTGATCAGCGACAGCGGTAAATGAGACAACCTACAGACACAGTGAATCAATGGGAGTGAGCACGGCAACAAAGAGAAAATGGATACATCAACTGCACAAATGTTTAATCACGAAGAACACGTGTTAAGGAAAAGGGGACTGTTTGTTTTGACAAGGAGGAGCCGGTTGTTCCACAGTCTGAGGTGAAATATTTATGTCTGAGGCAGTCAAAGGTTCAACTTTATTGACACAGACTTGACAGATGCTGCTCAGAGTTAAATTGACTTACAGTGCACTACCGTGTCTTTATGTCAAGATTATTCTGGTCATAAATAATCACAATTACACTTGCAATTGTAAGAAAGAAAAAATAATAATCATGGAAATTCACAGCGTAAAAATAAGAAAATTCTAATTATAGTCCCAAAAGGAAAACTTAACTGTGTATCTCTTTTTCTATTACTTAACTTTATCATTCAAGCTTGATTTCATAAAGCCGGACACGTACTTCAGGAATGGCATGAGAAACTGGAGATTTTGGTCATGCAAATAATCATACATTTGTTCAGTTTTTTCCAGAATAATTTTATTGTGACATCCGTGTTACGTTACTAAAGCTTATGGATGTACTGTGATAATTATGGTTTGACAAATATCTGTGCTGGCTGCGAGTACACAAGTATACACATCTTAAAAAGGTGCATTGTGTAACATTTCTGGGGGAGGGTCTGCCACCTGCTCGTCTCCATGGTTATTCGACGGTATGCAAATAAACTTGTCACAAAGGAGACAGGTTAATGATGAGATCTGTGGAGCAAACCTGCACATGGTAAGAAATCATGTTTTTTAAGGTATTTTTGAGCTATAAAACCTGTAATGGAATAAATGCAAGGGTGTTGACGTTTAATGCCCTACTGTGGAAAATTCTAGGTTAAGACATAACATCCTTACTGAGACGAGACCTTAAAACTTACACTGTGCAAATGTAACCAGTGCTTATAATCCTCCACTGTAGTGTGTATTAAAGATATTTTCACTTTAAACTTTATGTGCACCAACAAACTTTTTCAAATCACGGTTCACTATTCCCTAAATATATGACAGTAGATTAAATTATTGAGTGTACCTATTTCCGGACACATCGAGCACGTGCAGCTCTGAGGCTTGAGACAGTTCGGACGGTATCCTCGTGAGTCTGTTCTCTCTCACACAAAAAACATTCAGGCTACTGCATCCCCCAATCTGAAAAAAAAAACAAAATTATAGTCATGCACAAGTTAAGAATAGTCCCTTGAAACAATAGTGGGACAGAATCCAGTAACATATGGCCACTTTCCCCAGAATTGATGGTCTGGGTGGTAGAGTGGTAAACATGTCAATGCGATGTGGCAGAGTAACCTAAATTAGGAACAATTAAACCCAGTGAATGAACAAAGCCCATAGTCTATAGGGGTGTTATATAATCCTAATAATGAAGCTGAGCTAAAAGAGACGGGACAGAGGGGGGGAAATACTAATTATCATTTTAGGTTTTAATTAATCTGAGCCATTATTCAACAAAGATTTACCATTTTAATTACTTCTCTAAAGCATCTAATTCTACATAAACCCACTAATGTGCATTTTAGTGGGTTTAAGCTACTAAAAGTTACTAATAGTCTTTTAAGCTATTACTTTTGTCTAATATAAAAAAAGTTTGTCGACCTTAAATATCCAAAGGGAGAAAATGGAGCGACTTCTCACAAATTCGGTGCACAATTTCTTTAATTAGTTGACAAATTTGAATTCACAAATTATTTCTGATCTTAATTAATAACAACACAACACAATATGAGCTCATCAATTAAGATTACTGCCAGTTGAAATGTGCTGGTTTTATACTTGCAAATGCAATCAAAGCCTTGTTTGTGAGAAATTGGCTGCAAAACTGAACAAAACAGAAATTAGAGTTGTAGTGTTGGCTTCAATCAGAACATAAATGAAAGCTGCAAATGGGTTCTCAACAAGTAATAACCAATCGATAGCATCCATTAGCATGAAACAATGGTCAAGTGGCTCTGCAAGGCTCGGATCAATACAGACACAGGCTTACAACATGAGTGTGCGACTGTCACGCCACAGTGATTTGAGAAAGCATCAGATTCATTATGTTTGCAGTGAAAGTGTGTTCAACTGTTATTTTTGCCCCGACACCATCCGCACCATATCACAACACACAGGCCCATTGTGCGAGCTGTAAAGAGCCTTTCAGATCCGGCCCCTGTGTGAGTAAAGACTCACACAGACAAGAGGCTGCACAAGACGCACAAGACACACAAGACGCACTCAGAGATGGACAGAGGAATGACGCACACATTGTGACATCTTACACATACAATTACACAAATTGTTGGCTAGGGTTAGGATTAGCTAACTGTAAAGAAAGCAATGTGAGGAAGTAACTACAACGCACAGTACGACAGATTTCCTCAACCGATACGATATCCAATATTCATCTTTGTAGCTGACATGTGCTGATGTCATTCACATCCCTGGGGGTCTGATGCTAACTGTAGGCTCTCCTTTGTCTGAAACCTTGTTGAAACTGAATCTTAGTCAACCTTTTCTTCTCAGATTGTGTTAAAAAACTAATTTGGAACTACAACAAGTGAGCTGATTTGTGCTGTTAAAAAGTCTCACATAAAACCATAGATTTCTATGCTTAACATTGCAGTCACAACCGTTTTTCAATTAGTGACACTAATTTTTGTTGAAAATCAAACACCTAAACAAAGGCGCTAAAACAAATCTTGTATTGATCACAGACTTCTGAAAAAGTGTTGTTTAAATCCATTTAGTAACTACTGAACAATCTTCCATAGATATACATATAGAACACCCCTTTTATTTAGTAGGAGTACATTTCCAGTACATGAGTAATGCTTTTCAGCCAAAAGATATGCAAAATATCTTTGTCATTAAATATGTTTTTTATCAGAATACATCAGCAATCCACCGTTATCTGCTTCAGTGCAATAAAACAGGGAGTAGTGGTGATGAAGGAATGAGGACTGCGTCAGTTATTAATGAAATACATGAGTCAGTCAGTACATTTGAGCTGATTTCACTTATCTCTCAGTGAGCACACTATGTGGTCATTTTCATTTGTTTTTCCAGATCTGTCTTGGTATTTCGGGAAATCCTTTCAGCAGGTCTTATTATCAGGAATAAGAACCATGATCACCAAATATCAGAGTTAGGGAAAACACTTACCTCTTTTGGCAACACTGTGAGCTGGTTTCGGTCACAGTTGAAGTTCGAAAGACGTTTTAATTTTCCAATACTTCTAGGCAGACTCTGGAAAAGATACATAGCAATTAAATGTTGTAGTGTCCAAGTTTAGAACCATCACAACACGGCCTTTAATAAAGCTCTAAATAAAATGATAGCATAGCCCACAATGTTCACTGCGAGAGTCAAGAATGCACTTTTTATTCTGGGTGTGGTGGTGCAGATGATTATAAGAAGCCCACAAACAACCTCTACATATAAGAATATACTGACAATACAGAGAAAATATTAAAGCCAGTTCAGTTACACCTCACCTGTATCTGATTTTCTGTAAGGACGAGTTCTGTTAGGGCTTCACAGTTACCAATACTCTCTGGAAGATACGTAAGCTGATTCTGATCTGCTTTTAAAATCGAAAGCTTGTGTAGCTTTCCTGCAAAGGTGAAGCATAAGAAAACAATCAATACAAGTGCAGAAATGAGGTAAAATGGTCATAAACTTGCACACCTAAGCAAAGGACAATGTGTACAGTATTGAATTCAGACCCATTTTATGTTGTATATAACAGCTGTATAAGAGCTACGGCAGCCATAAAATGTGGGTCAACTTTCTCAAATCATTAAGCTTGGCTAGTTTAAAGATTGTTCGGAGTTTTATTAGTGAGTGGTAAAAGAATACGAATGTCAGTGGTGAGTAATAACATTTTCTACTGTAAAAGCTCAAAACACATCTCAAATTTGGAAGCTGGAACAGTCTAATAGCAAACATGAAAGTCTAAAACAAAATCAAACTGTAGTAGAAAACCAGTTATCAGCTTAACAACAGGGAAAGTGCTGCTATCTTCACAATCACTCACACAGTTGAAGTAAACCTTTCTCTACTTAAATCACATGTTTCTGAGTATGTGCGGTGAGGAAGTTGTTGTGAGGCAAAAAACAAAGCTCCACGGAAAATAAAAAGCAAAGAAACACATTTTGTCATTTATGCCGCCCATCGCCGAGTGGCATTTTTCAAATAAATGGTATTCTAACCCTCCAACAACAAAAGTTACATGAAGCACCTTTAATTAACAGGCACCATAATGTCACAATGTTATAGCAGATCAGTCGGTGCAGTAAACATATACGCATATAATTTTTATCCATCATCATACCAAGGCTTTCCGGTAAAGCTTCGATGACGTTCTGAGACACCAGTAGATCACAGAGGGACTGTAATCCTCCGAGCTCCTCTGGGAGGCGCTCTAGTTTGTTTTCCGATACATCGAGACACAACAGGCTCTTCATGCTGCCCATTTGCTAAAAGGAAAGCAAAAATATAGATGCTTACGTTAAAACCGAGTCAATATTTATACAATATGTGCAAAAACTCAACTGACTCAACTTACAGAAGGTATTTCTGTTAACTGGTTTCCATCAAGCCACAGGTCTTTTAGGCTCACAAGACAGCCTATTGTGTCCGGCTGAGTGGGAGACAGAAAGAAGAAATTGAAGGAATGGGCTTCGAAAGACACAATAAACAGTGGACACACTCAGCAACTCAACAATGCAGAGAAAAAGGACCTAGAAATAGTACCACGGGGAGCCTCCAGGCAAATATAATCATATTCAAGACAAAGGTACAGTAATGGTCCTCTAATTACCCCCATAATGCTGGTATTAATAAAGTATACAGAACTACAGATTTTCTAGTTCAGGGTGTATAGATTTTTAGAAACAAATGTCAAAATTATTCAGTTAATTAATAATTGTGATGATTCAGGTCAATATAAAATCATAAGAACTAAAAATATAATAAAAAAAGCCATTTCAATCCAGCATAATGGCTCCAAAAATATGTATGATATAAATGTAAAATGCAAACAGTGCAAACAAAGCATATGGTCTTTGATTTGGAGCTGCACAATTAATTAAAAAATAAATAAAAATTGCAATTATTATACAAAATAATAGAGCCCTACGCTGTGTTTCTCAGTATTGTGTGTGCCAGTGAATCATTGTCCTCAGTTAGACCCTCTCTAAGCCCACATCAGATGTTCATCCTCCCATCTGTGTGATAAGGGAGGGAGGCTGTGCTCAAGGAATGCTAATCTACATGAGACAGCAGGGACAAGGAAATGACCAAATCTTTATTATGCGTGCACATTTTCTTGTTTTTCTCCAGTATTAAAACAAGCATTAAAAAAAACCTCACCAAACTGTACAATTCGTTATTGCCTAAATCAAGTTCTTCAAGTCTGTGAAGTTGAGATAGAGACCTATGGAAGGCAAAGAAAATAGAAATCAATTAGTCGAGATGTAAAAAAGATGCATGACCATATACTGTATAAAGGGAGTGTGACGTCATCCATAGCATTTGGCGTCACTCAAATTAAGCTCAAAAAGGTAGAAATTAGGAGCAAAAATGTGGAGCTCATTTCCATTATTAATAGGAATTTATTAATGAATAAAATAGCAACATAAAAACACCAGGATCACGTAAAGTCGGTTGATGCAAACATTTTAAGACCAAAATGATGAGGCTCATTTTTTTAATGTAAAGTCCATTGGAAACTTCTTATTTGAAACGTGGTGCTGGTGGGTTAGATGTGTCCATTTATATACACAGTCTATGCATATGACTGACTCTGTATTGTGGCAACACAGTGTAGGTTTTGTACCTAATGTCTCTAATAAAAAATATTTGAAACAAATTGGATTTTAATTTTGATATCACAACAATTAATATAACAATATTTTTAGCTGTATTTTAGCTATACATTTGCCACTTTTGACATTTTATATACATACAGATGACATATATAAAGCAAATTATATGAAATTATGTAGCAAAAAAGTTCAATAATTACTAAATATAATTTTATAGCTTATATTGAAACTCAAATTAGCCACCCTTTGCTTTGTTGAAAATTATTTAGTAGAGTTATTTAACTTTTTTCCCTTACTAAATAATTCCACATATCTTGCTTCATATTGGATGTTTCCTGTATGTATCTAAAATGTTGAAAATGGTAAACGTATAGAAAAAACACTGAATAAGAGGTCCAACTTTTGACTGGCGATGTATAGCAAGACTATTCCTGTACAAAAGTTTCACATTCACTGGAGGTAATTCACTTGAAGACTGGGCACCACATGTCTCCAAATGGGCGTAATATGTGATTGTGCTCAACGATACAGAGAAGATACTTACTCTGGGAGGAATGTCAGCAGGTTTTCTCTTAGTTCTAGTGATACCAGATTAGAAAGGCTGAAATAAGAATAACACGTTAATAACATAGTTAAGTTAGATAAACTGAGAGACAATAATAAAACCAATATTTCCTTCTGAGTACAAAATAAAAGTCAAGCAGACAAGTTTAAAATCAGATATCAGGGACAGGAAGTGCTTTGCTGGCGCGTCAGTTTTATCTGGGCTGTAAAATCTAAGTCACATAAACAACTCGAGCCTTAAATGAAGAACAAAACATCCAAATTGTCTCCACAGAACAAAGTACAGTGTTATCTTGTCACAAAGGAAAGACCTCAAAAGGCTGTTATGAAACAGCAGTAAAAGGAAGTACATATCCTACTGAATTTATAAACTATTTGAATTATTATCCTTCCCTAAAATACATCTAAAAGCCTTGCTTTTTTTCCATAATTCCATATCCCTTGTTCAAAGAAATAATTTTCTAAAGTTACACCAACAACTTTAGGATTAATGTAAGTCTGGACATTGATTTCATTCATTTGTATAGATACAGTCGTTTATAAGCTAAAGCTGAGGCTGTGGTGCTGTGGAAACTCAGATGATATTTTTAAAAATGTTGTTACAACGTTTATAAGCTAAAGCTGAGGCTGTGGTACTGTGGAAACTCAGATTTGTAACAATTTTTTTTTTAAATATCATCTAAGAATTTTACTTTGCACTACAGAAACACATGATGTTTCTGTTTCTGCTGTAATAGTGCCTTAGACCTCTCCTACTCAGTCACTGCTGGTGACTGTTTCTTGAATGGCTTGATCCCCGACTGTCGAATGAGAGTTTGCTAATCCCGGTCGTAGTGCGTTTCTCATTCAGCAGCGGATAATACACAGACATGAGATTATGAAACAAGCTCATCTCGCCCACTTTCAACACTCAAATCTGAATTTCGTCATCGGCAAAGCAGTGAAAACACCAAACCAACTCAAATACAAGCATCAGATCAGAGTGTGTTCCTCCTGATGCCATTAACCCCAACGCATCAATCTTATTCAGATGTGTGTTAGCGCGGCTTTCACTGCTTTGTTCTGACGGACAGCAGGCCTCAGCGCTCTGCTCGCTTTAAGCCAGAACATATGTGGGCCAAATGCCGTAGCAACAGGGAGAGGGTGAAGGAGATGTGAGTGCTCTTTTAACCTTAAGCTCAGTGGGTTAAAAATACATCTTCATACAGTTTTTGTTCGCACACGTCTGTAACTGTGTCACTGTAAGAGTGTAATGTTACTTCTGTTAATGCTAAACCACCTGTTTGTTTTAGGATAATTTTGTCATGTTTAGTTTGGTTTTGTTTTGATTTAAAAATGTGAAATCTTGAAGAAAATTGTAATAAAAAAAAAAAAAAAAACTGCAAAAACAACTTGCAAAAATATTATAGGGTATTGCAAAATATGTTCTATGGTGGGACAAAATAAAATACAAATTGCAAACTAATCAGAATCAGTTATGTTGGTTCAGAATAATACCATAGAAGTGCATGTATCGTGTAAGTATCCCACCCGATGTATAAATTACAGTGCACAGAGACAACATTTATGTGAAAATAATTCAGTTATCCAGGTGGTAATGCCTTAAATTTAACTTGACAAATAAACTTAGCAAATAAATGTTTCTTTTAAATACATTTTTACAGTTTACGGTTTTAGAGGTTTTAACAAGCAAAAAGTGTCTCAATGATTTTCCCAGTGAGGAGTTAAGCAACATCTCCAACTTTATAGCAGTGGTAATGCAAGACGAGGCAAATCCCCAACACAGCCTGAAATACAGTAAAAGAGACTTGATTTTTTTTGCTCTTTTCTTTCATGAAGTAAAAATGTCAATATTTAAAACGTGCACTGCGTGACATTTCTAGTGGAGGGTACAGCACCTGCTTATCTCAATGGAAAAAGCTTTATAGAATTATGCACAGTATAGATTAAACCTACAGATATGTGGAGAGTCATCCCTATTCAGAAGGAATTATTGCATTTTTGAGCAATAAAAACACCCATAATTAATAGATGCAAGATATAGATGTTTTTATGTCATTGCTTTGCCTGTTCCGTTGTTGTGAGCTGGTACATTTTATCCTTAAGTCTACGGTTTGACCAGCAACTCCAAACACAGTGACCCAACTGTGCCGCGAAAACAATATCTCAGCCCCAAAAGCAAATACTTCAGATATTAAACTAATTACAACAGGAGCGTACAAGAGAAATGACGACCTCAATAAACGCGGGTTAACTCTTCATAACGGAGGATTAAACCACGTCCAGGGGAGATTTTATGCCATTATTAGAAAAAGACGGTTGGAGCTGCGGTGAGGTCACAGACGCAGTGGTATGTGCTCAAGAGCAAACTTACTGCAAGGGAGTGTGCGAAATACTGTAGGAATATATGAAAATACTGAATAAAACTGCACTTTAGTTTCTTTAGAAGAGTCTAACATTTTACAGTTCAGTAAATACCAGCTCAAATTTCACTCAATTATGTTGTTCAATTATTTTATCACTATTAATTCCCATTTTTAAACTTCAAATCTGTATAACTTGCGCATCACGATAAAAAACGTTAAATTACTGAAGTAAATATAGATAAATTATATTAATAAATGAAAATACTGAATACCACTGACACAATAAATCATAAATAAACTAACAAAAAATATTCTAAATTCATCTGTAATGAGCTGTAGAGATGAATTACGGCTCAAATCTTAACATACAGCCATAAAATTTCCCAGTAGTGCAAAAAAAAAAGGACACATGGTAAATACTGACCCCAAAAAATGTTGTCCCAGCTTTAATATATTGAATTACATACAGAAATTATCACTTATAATAAAGTTTTTTTTTAATTCTCATGTGTTAAATGATTCCTATTGAACACTGAAACTTGGTACTTACTTTCCAATGTTTTCTGGAAGGATTTGCAGTGAAATATCGTTGATGGAAAGGCATGTGAGATTCCTGAGCTCTGGAAAGCTTTCGGGTAATCTGGTGACACAAGACAGAGGTCACCCACAAAAGCAAACGATATATTTGCATTCAGCATTGAATAACTCACTAATTAAATGCCCTATATTACACAAAACTGACGGTTGTGAGCTTTAAGCAATGTTATAATGTCAATACTTCTTCAGGAACATACATGGAGTTGTGTTTTGTTTGTGAATGAAACAAAAAACAACTCCAGGTAAGTTTTGATGAGGAAACAAAATTACAAATTAGAAAATAGTTTAAACTTGGCACATCTTTATAACTTTTTCTATGCAATCTATCTGTGTCTATAGTGTGTCTTTAACACGTTTACCAATAATTGTTAGAGAAAGAATTTACCACTGCCCTGGCAATAAACACTAAATAATGATAAGCTGATAAAGTAGGTTCATTGGCATTGGCCTTTGCCCTTTGTAAAGACATGTCTTATGCTCTATTAGAAACAAATGGTTAACTTGTATGTGAACGTAAAATGGGCCTACAGACCGAGTTTTGTTTTGGTTCATCTGCATTCTGATGCTTCTGGCCTAGTTCTGCCTGAATGTGCATAATAGGGAGATAATGCTTTTATTCAATTACAATGACAAGCCAAGACTCAGATCCAGACAGCTATTAGCTACGAGCGCATTGTTTTATGTGGCAGCAAAAAAGCTATTGTGTTTTTCTATTGGTTCTGTTCTTGTTGTTTTTCTAAATTTCCTACTTAAACATGAAGATCAAAAAAACAACATACCTCAGGCTTTGCACAAACTGTACACAAAAATTACGTTTTTATAAAAGTACACCAAGTATAACAAATCAAAACTGTTACACAAAAATTACGTTTTTATAAAAGTATACCAAATCAAAACTGCGACCTGAACCAAATATTCTTAAATACAAGTCCTTTCCCAATAGAAAATAGTATTATGTATGTATTGGTACCTTGTTAATGGGTTCCCACTGAAATCTGCTACTTGAAGAGCTTTACAATATGCAATGCTCTCTGGTAATTCCATAATATCTGCGTGAAAAAGGGACACAAAGTAGAAAATATGTGTGAAAAATGCTTCCGCGACCCAGAGGATGTACTGTCTGTGCACCCCCCACACATGCAAAAATTAATCATTATTATTAGGTAATAGAAAAATAAGAAGATTAAGCAAGATAAACATGAATTTGAAAGTGAAAACTAAACACTGGCAAGTAAGATCCATTTAAGAAAAGGTGGAAATTCGCAAAACTGAGGTTCGATTTAAGCTTTTCTTCCTCACTAAATGCTGCAATTTCATTAAAAGACATTACCATCGTATAGGGCATGAAAAAACTGATCATAAATCTGTCACACGCACTTTAAAAGTATTGGGCCGGGGCATATGGTAAGAAGTGACAAGTGATCGACGTGTGACAAGGATCGACTATCTGAGGATCTGACGTTCGTAGGCGCATTACAGTGAAGACAAAACGAGCCTGTGTGTGCACTGAGTTTGACCCTCCGTGATAAATGAGGTTTCACACCAGACACCGTCTTCAAGAGCACAACTGTGTCTAAACCAATGAGTTAAGGGTAATACAAGAAGCATAGGACCCGACGCCTCATGTATGTAATCTTCTTTTTTCGTGGTTTCATAGTCGTCTTTACACAAACCTGCACTAATCTGGAGTAAATATAATTGAGCTAAACACACTGCTCACTGTCAGTCAAAAAGAACATGTGTTTTAAATAAGAGTCTAGCTTTTTTTTGTACCATTTCTAGAAACATCCAGTTCAACGAGCTGCATGAAGTTGGCGATTTCTGGGGGAAGCCTCTGGATCTCATTGTCACTCAGACCAAGTTTTCGAAGTTTGACTAACTGGAAGAAAGGCTGGAAAAAGAAAGGAAAAAAATAATTATTGCTCTGATAAGAAATAAAGCTTATATAGTAGTGACTAGGTTGTTCAAACAAAGACAAAAAACAAAAAAACACATTTCCCACAGATGCCATTTTCGAGAGTGTTTGCAGTAAGTTCAAGTATTTCCAGTCCATTTCATTAAAAAAAATATATGAGATAATATATGAGATATGGTCAGTCACTCATTTCCTATGAATAATTTACACTACATTTTAGTCCTGTTAAAATAGTAGAAGGCCATAAGGTGTTTTGCATAATTTAGTCATATTCTAATTACAATAATTATAACAATAACCAAGAAAAATGAAAAACAAGGGATGGGCCAGACCACGTGGCTCTGATTTAAACCTGTCCACACTGCTAATACCTTTTTATAATAGGAGCTTTACAAATAACATCCAGGAGTCCAAAAGTCAAACTCCACCCTTGAACGAAATGCCCCGGTAATTCTGAAGATGTAAAACCGTTCAAACAGTCATCTCCACCAAGCAAACAAACCTGAGATCTAGACAAGGCATTATCTCCACGGCTTTTGAAGCACAATCCTGTCATTTCACTTTCGAAGTCATGCTTTAGTTGGACTAATTGAGCGAATCATCATGCATCATATCAGTAATTTATTCGTTTGTGGTGTTTTTTCTTATAATTACTGTAAATATTTTGAATACTTAAAAAGGTGCACTGTGTAAGTTTTCTTGAGTCCACAGAGATCTTAATGCTTTGGTTATGATACTAAACTAATCTACTTTACATGAAAACTGCTGTCATTTAATATTCAAAAATATATTTAAAAACATACATTCTTACACAAATCTAACCTGCAATCTGACATGCAAGTCTCCCTCCAGATTCTTAAATTTATGGCCGTACTGTGGAACATTCTGGGCGCATCTCCATGGAGACAAGAAGATAACAGACCCTGCACCAGACAAGTGACACAGTGCACCTTTAAGCATGAAGTAAATTAAAATCCAGAGGAAGCCCTACGTTCATCACTCCCTTTTGCCACTAAAATCAAAACAGGAAGTAAGTAGACACCAGTTAAGTCTCCTCTACCACAAACACTAATGTTATGAGCAAGAAACCATTTACAGAAGATACATTATCGTCATTTTCTCTAATCTAGTATTTGTCTAGGTTTTCCCAACAGCTGAATTGCATTAGGCCTCGCATCAACACCAAACCAGTATTTCCTGTTGGTATCTCCGTTCCACGCCCCGACCAGCTACCCATGTGTGACACCAAAGCAGACAGCCTTAGTTAAGAATACATTAACTCCACTCTAACTCTTCTGTAAATGTTTGAATGGTTTGTGTAGACTGGGGGATAAGAGTTTGTTATGTAGGATCAGACTCGGTATAAAGGACATTACAGGAAGAAACGAGTGATTCTCAAACAAATAGTACAGTTGCTGTTCCATTTTACGTGCACATCAAAAGAAAGCGCAACACAATAATAACCTGCTATTTTTTTTCTTCTATTTTCTGCATGAACTTCTTTGTGACAAGTTTGTCTAACCACAAACTTCCTCCTACAGCAGTTCATTCATGTGAAGCTTCCTGTACGGGCCGGGATATTGCCACTTTTATCTGACTGAACTGTGGCCCCTTATTTGATTAACAGCAAAGAACTAAAATAAAAAGACTAAAATAAAAAGTTTAGACAATAAAGTATTCAAATCTAAATTGCTAGGGTCAATATGGAAGAG
>JACN01062755.1:0-11700 GCA_000787155.1 Scartelaos histophorus | reverse complement strand
AATTAAATTAAATTAAATTAAACATTATTGGTTGATCTGCATTGCAACATTTACGCCGACATCTGCTCTCATACGACACCTCAGTTTTCTGATTTTTAATTTCTTTATTTTATTATGTCGTAGGAATTTAAAGGGTACAAATTGTAACGTGATCATATAATAATGATCCACGGGTGTCAGATTATAACTATATATCAGACTCAAGCACAATACGTCTTCTTTAACTGTGTAAATGTCAATTGAAAAACAGTTTTGAGTGGTTTGGAAATTATTTGGCTCAAGGAGTGGTACAGGGGGTGCTAATGTTAAAGTGTGAAGGCTCGAGGAAGTCGTCAGTACAGATGGTTGTTATCATTTTTTTTATGAGAAGATGTTTTTATTGGCTCACATTTTTATCTCTGTGGTTATGAAATTATCTTACGCAGTAGCTGTATTTCCTGTGCTATTTGTGAGTTCGCAAACTCATAATCCCGAATCAAGAATGCAACAACCATCAGTCTGGATTCTGAGAGGTTTATTATGAAACAGATGCACAAGCAGACAAAACTGTGCACCTACTTTTTTTTTTTTTTTTTACAGATTTTGCTTCTTATTTCCGTAGTTATTTATTTTGTAGATTCTCACACTGCAAATTTCTCTGATCAGAAGACCTACATCAGGTTATTCATCTTATTTCACATTTATTATCTACTTACTTGTCCTCAATTGGTTTTGTAATCTTAAAATTTGTCTCATATATTTCTTCCATCACTCAACTAGAGATGGATTTAGGCAATAAATGTTCAAAAGAAGCTACAGTCCATCTACCTCAGTTTCCCCTGCAACACTTAACTTGCTTTTAGATTGAGTGATACAGATCTGCTTGATATTTAAGTATGTTTATCTAAAACTAGCCTCCATAAACCTATTTCCAGCCCATGAACACTCACCACAGACTGCTTCATTTCAGTTTATTTTAAGATAACTTACCAAGTAATATTATCTTGCTGCATGCATGGATAAATTCACTACTTTTAAATCATTTTCTCATAGGTTTAAGTGTTTGTATCTTTGGCTAAGCTTTTTGCAGTGTACTGAAAACATCAAAACATAAGAAAAGGTAATAAACTTTTTTCTGTTTGTTTTGTTTTAAATAATATAATGGCCGCCTTTACTTTGAGCGCTGTTTTGCCTTTGACCCTGACATGGCACAACTGTGAAGTGCACAGCATTTCAGGAGACTTCATCTACAAACTTACTGAGAGAAGCCCAAAGGTTTATAGCAATGTCGACAAAACACAGGTTGGCTACTTTGAGGATTTGAACGGAAAATATATTTTTAAAAATTAGTTATTTCACCTTTTTCCTTTGCTGCTTTTATTTTGCATCACATATTTGAGGTTTTCTGTACGTATCTAAATTGTGGTAAGCATAAAGAGTAGTAAACATTAAAACAAACATTAAATGAGGAGGTGTGACTGGTAATGCATAGGAAATATCAAATTACAGTAGATATAGACAGATATACAGTAGGTCATAGTGATAAACTGTAAGAACTTCATTGGTACATGAAGGTTTCCATGTGGAGTTTGCATGTTTCTCTCTGTGTCTGTGTACTGAGGCAATATATAGATGTAGAGAAATCTAATCGTCATTGCACAATAAGTCTGTAAGTAAATAAGAAAGTTTGGTATGAACATGTGTCATAATGTAACGATTTTGCAACATTTCAATTATTAAAAACCACAATGAATCAAATAAATATGATTAATTCTGATTCTGATTCTGGTTAATTGCCCAACCCTAGTATATGACCATGAAACTCACTCTAGCCCGAGTCCATTTCTTTGATGCATTTGTAGCTCTTGCCGTGGACACTTGTCATGACACGTGTGTTTGTCAGATATGGTTCTGGACCATCAGGAGCTCTACGCTCCTCTGGGAGACGAGCTCAGGGCCAGAGTGAGAGAGACGCTCCTGAAGCAGCATCACCACCAGAAGCAGAAGACTCTGGCCAACAGACTGCCCATCGTCCGCTCACTCGCCGATATGGGCCGGCGCGCATCTGAGCTCCAACTCGACAAGAACGGTAAGAAAGGTGGTCTGAAGAGAATAGTCATGTGAAGAGAACAGTAATGTGAAGAGAACAGTAGTGTAAAGAGAACAGTAATGTGAAGAGAACAGTAATGTGAAGAGAACAGTAATGTGAAGAGAACAGTAATGTGAAGAGAACAGTAATGTGAAGAGAACAGTAATCCGAATGGGAGAGTTGTGTGTTTGTGTGAGCTGGTCTGGAGCACTAGTAAACTGGAGGTCTGTGTGTGCAAAATTATTACCACATCTTCACAACTGTTTATTATATTACATAAAGTAGTTTCCAACAAAAACATTTAACCATATTACTGTATTTAAGTGTGCAAGTAACGGTGGGAATATTGACAATTTTTAGAGCTCAATCTTTTTTATTTATTATTCATGGAATGTTCAGCAGTTACCATGGAGATACAATGCACACATTAGCAAACATAGATACAACTTTTTATTATTATTATTTTTTTTTTAAATAAACTGAAAACTGAGGAAAAAATACAAAAAGGAGCCTGTGATCAATATAAGTGTCCATGGACCTGTTTAGGGTTTTGAGTTTCAACAAAAACCTGTTGGCTAATTCTAGCTTGGGACAGAAGATTTGTTTAACAGTACAGTTGAACTCACCTGTTGTAGCTCCATCAGATTCAGTTCTTTATGCTAAAATGATGCTAAAACGACGCTCAAATGAAAGTCTTATAGAGCCTCAGACAGAGCAGTGCCTACAGTTAGCATCACATCCCCAGGGAATGTTGTTGCCATCAGTTGTTGAGTATTTATTGCACAAAAGATGAACCACAGATACAGAAATGTCACTTTATTCTTTTATTTTTGGAAGCCTACACTTTTTGACAGTTTTGTGATGTGAAATATTACAGAGAATAATCTTTTTTTTTTGGATGCCTTTAAAATAACATTACACATGAGATTGCATTTCCAACAACTGTTTATAGTTCATTTCTTGTGCATTTCCTGGTGTGTGCAGGTCAGTTGTCGGCCTCACAGTTCCAGTTAGCGGCGCCTGATGGGAAAGGTGAAGTCAGCAGAGAGAACAGCTGTTTGGACCTGAGTAAGGTACAGGAAACATCACATCTTCTTCCTCTTATTTTAAAATATACGTGAAAAATGATTTACAATATTGCCCCTGTGATTTTAATAGGACTAGGCTTGTCAAAAGTGTCAAAAATCACATCCTAAACAATACTTAAAAGTGTATTTTATAACTTTTCTGGTGGAGAGTCGCTTTTCTTCCGTGGTTTTTGCTTAGTTTGGTAAGTTTCACAGTACGGCATTACCTTAAATTTACCTTCCTATCTCCATGGAAACCAAACCAGATCAAGTTACAGGTCAGATCTGTGGAGAGGCGACCCTGCCCCAGAGTCAGAATCCATTTTTCTGGGTATTTTTAAGCATTAAAACCACCTAATTGTAATTGAATACATGTAAATAAGGTAGAGCTGTTTAAAGTCATACTGTGGAACATTCCAGGCAAAGCAAAGACGTATCCATAGAAACAAGCAGGTGACAGACCTCCAGACCTGTGTCAGCACTAAATAGGGCATCAGTATTTTATAACCAGCTAGAATCTAGGAGGGATTAGGATTAAAACAGGACTAAATAACTTAAGTCATTTGTCACAGATGATTGTCACATAGGACAAAGGCGTCTCCATTTTATAATCTATAGACTGTATTTATCTGTTAATGTGAGTTATGCAATTTGACATATTCATTCAGAGTTTATATTTAGCCTGAACACGGTGAACCGCTACACTCCCCACCCACACAACGCTGTTTTTGCAATATGATGTTGTAAGAGGAGAACACCTATCCACAAATTGCAGTGTGTAGTTTGACTAAAGTGGAGTAAACACATTTACACAAAGAATAACGGTTTGGAAACCAGTGCTGGCTGAAAAGGATTTGGTTTTGAAAATGTAATTAAACACATTTGGACAGATTTTATTTTTCCAACAAATGTGATCGCAATAGAAAATATTTTAAAGCAGACCTATTACGCTAAATGAACTTTAAGCATGTTATAGTAGTTTCCCCTCCTCATTTACTCACTGATGGTGTGTTTGGAGGCTGCAGGTTTCACTAATCTTCACTTTATTTTCACTTATTTTGAAAATTACTTATTGCCAAACAATCCCTGTTTTCAGTGGCACTTGAACACACCCACTGCTCTGTACTTACTTTGATCTTCAATTTGATACATGCAGGATTTGTCACCTCCCACTGGGCAGCAAAAGTCAGTCAGTATAGAAAAATACTGTAATTTAAAATGTGCAAATTATTACATAATGAGACACTGGTTTGATTTATTTAAAAGTGTCATATATAAGTTTTCACTTGGAGGATCTAAACTCAAAAGTACTTTGCAACTTATGTAAAGTTCAGAACCCATCTTGTTTCCATGGAGATGTCACTGCTTCCTCTGCCATGTTCCACAGTATTATTATATGCTATTATCATTATTCATCTTGCATTTATTCATTGCAGCTTTGTGTTTTGTTTTACATATTTTTCTGTCTTCTATCATCACCTGCTTTTCTGTAGTAGATAAATATTTTCAGATAGGTACTGTGAAGCAACGCTGACAAAGCAATAACATCTCAATGAAAACCAGATGCTTTTCCCACCGGAAATGTTACGTAATACCTTTAAATTTAATTGTGAAAACAGATATCAACACAGTAGCAGCTGCATTTTTGCAAGTCATGCCCCAGAGGAACAAACAACACTCAGTCAAGATTTGTCAAGTCACGTAATTATCACTGAAAAATTAACACTTCCTCATGTGGAGAATCGTCTCTACGATGTGCGTCAGGTCCTGAGCAGCTCCGTAATGTAAGAGGATCTGTCCCTGTGCCTCTGAGCAGCGTTCTGCCTCTGGGCTGGTTTACTTTATTATCAAACAGGTCAGACAGTTGGGCTTTTTATGTAATCTGCTGGAATATTTCTCTTTACCAATTCATATTTCTGTGATGCTCTTTTATGTGATGTGATGTTATGTTCTGATCCATGTTATAATGTTGTTTCTACATCTCTTACCTTGAATTGTGTTTTGTTTGATTCACACGTTTAACACACAAACCCTGCATATTTAGGTTAAGTTCTTGTCTTAAACCGAAAACAGTGTTCCACTTTGTGATGGCATGTGGCAGTGGTTGTGTTTTTAAACTCCAAACACCGTCACTAGAATCATTTAGATGATTTCAGACCTGCAAAAAGTAGAAGGATTCTGTTAACTTGACAATTACTATTTCTTGACCTCACAAGGTGGAACAGAGTTAAGATCTGGAAATGTTGCTGGACTAATAATAAAGTTAGTCAAACATGTGAAACAAAAACACAACTCCAGGGTTAGGGTTATGTTTTTCATGAGGTAACGACATTATAACATGACTAAAAGCTCAAAAGAGTCAGTTTTAGGTAATATAGGACCTTTATCAAATTATTATTTCTGTGACGCTCTTTCATGTTATGTAGTACAGTTTATTTTACTATGTGTAAATGGGGAGATGTGCTGTCTGGAGATGGCTGTTGTCCGAAGCATCTTTAAAGATAAGAGTTCTTTGTTTGAATTGTTCAACGTTTGTTCATAAAAGTTTCTGTTCATTTGCCTGAGATCCAAAATACAGACTTCTCCAATACAAAACTCTATTAATCTGAGATGGGAGAAACGTGAGTTTGTTAGTAAATGATAGAATTACTAGACAGCAGTGACCAGACTGATATCCCTTTGTATAAAAAATACTGGACTTGCCAGGCAATCGATTCATGACCGATTTTACACTACTAATTTTTCTTCCTGGTGAAGTTCTTCATCAACCTGAACCATGCACAAAAGTCTAAAGCTTCTTCAGTGAAGGCAGCACTCCTCTCCAGGCCAGGAGATGCATCTGCACTGTGGAATTCTTCATACCTTAGTTCAGGCGTCTCCAATCTTTCTCCACCTGTGAGTTATTTTTACAAAACAAAAATACCAGAGACACACTCATTTTAGTGAGTTAGTAAAATTGCAGAGCCACAGTAAGCCTCAGATGGGCTGCAGTTAGATGCCTTTGAAAGATAAACCATTATCAATTTTCAGCACACACAGTTAGGCATCAAAATTATACATTTACAATGGTAATAAGCAGTTGTTCAGCACAATATGTGTAATTCAGAAATCCCTTGGTGAGTTATTTAGAAGGAGGTGGAGAGCGACTGGTGGAGATGCCTGTAATACTGATTATTTTAGGCATCCACAAGTCTAATGTTTACTACATTTGATGTGTTGTCCCTTGTGCAGATCCACTTCATGAAGAAGATTCCGGTTGGAGCAGAGGCCTGTAACGTTCTGGTGGGAGAGCTGGACTTTCTGAACAAACCTGTGGTGGCGTTTGTTCGGCTGTGCCCCGCGGTTCTCCTGGTGGGAATGACTGAAGTCCCTATCGCCACAAGGTTATTACACTGCAAATACTGTATATGTGTATGTACTGTATGTGTATATGTATATGTATATGCATATGTATGTGTATATGTATATGTATATGTATATGTATATGTATATGTATATGTATGTGTATGTGTATATGTATATGTATATGTATATGTATATGTACTGTATATGTATATGTATATGTATATATGTATATGCGTATGTGTATGTATGTGTATGTGTATGTATATGTGTATGTGTATATGTATGTGTATGTGTATATGTATGTGTATATATGTGTATGTGTATATGTATGTGTATGTATATGTGTATGTGTATATGTATATGTATGTGTATATGTATGTGTATGTATGTGTATGTATGTGTATGTATATGTGTATGTGTATATGTATGTGTGTGTATATGTATGTGTATATGTATGTGTATGTATATGTGTATGTGTATGTGTATATGTATATGTATGTGTATGTATATGTGCAGAATGATCTTTTATTTTTTAAACCAAGTGTGTTCATGTTATTTTCTTTCTTTTTGTCTATAGGTTTATATTTATTCTTCTGGGTCCTGCAGCCAGAGGAGCTCAGTATCGGGAGATCGGGAGGTCTATTGGAACACTGATGACAGATGAGGTACAATATCACAGGGCTCAGCAGTTATTTGGATATTAAAGGTGCACTGTGTAACTTGGCTGGAGGAACCAAAAAAATAACACCTGCAGTTGAATAAATACAAGACAGATTAGTTTAATACCAGACTGTGGATAATTTTAACCAAGCAGGGACTCCCTCCAGAAGTGCACCTGTAATCAAGATTGAGATTTGGAAATATATTTTTAACTGAGACGTCTACAGTCAATCCTCTTTTAGTTAAAGGATGTTGTCCGCAGTACAGTTCAGATGAAATTAAATTGCAGTGATGAAAAAAATAAGCTTTTTTTTTGCTTTTCATTGGACAAAAATGTTATTGAAAATTGTGATTGGTCAATGTGAGGAAACAGTTTTTGTCATATCACCTAATCCTACTTTTATTCATTAAATTTCCAGGTTTTCAGTGATGTTGCCTATAAAGCTAAAGACCGGAATGACCTGATCGCCGGGATAGATGAGTTCCTCGACCAGGTGACGGTGCTGCCTCCAGGAGAATGGGACCCCTCCATACGAATTGAGCCCCCCAAAAACGTCCCCTCTCAGGTCTGGAAATCACACTTTACTTTTGAACTCAGTGCAAGGGTGACGTGTAAGATGTCATCACCATAGATCTTTTTGTTTCACAGGAAAAGAGAAAGAAAAGCAATATATTAGCAAACGGATTAGCAGACGGAGAGGAAGAGCCAGACCACGGCCACGCGGGTCCTGAACTGCAGAGGACTGGGAGGTGGGGACATGTTGTGGTTCATTGTTCATGATTATTATATTTTTATGGTTAAGTTTCCTGTGGACAGCAGACAGTTATACCCAGTTTGCAATTTCCGGTTATATTTGGTTTGTCTGATAAACGAAATACTGGGGATTGAATGACCTGGTGAATGCCCTGGAGCTGGAGTTAGCAGAGTTAGCTTTAAAGATCACTATGTCACTTTCTGGTGGAGGGTCTGCCACTTGGAAAATTAGATATGTTATTCCTTTGCCTGAAATGTTCCATAGTGTGGCATTAAACTCATATATACACTGCATTTATTGAATCACAGGTGTTTTATTGCCCAGAAATACTTGCATTTACATACATTACATTACATTACATACATTACATTACATTACATACATTACATTACATTACATTACATTACATTACATACATTTTTAAAGTGTCCAGGGTGGCCTCTCCACAGATTGGACTTGTAACTTGGTCTGGTGGTGTCATCTTCATGTCTGTATAATAAGTTTAATGCCATAAAGTGGGACATTCCAAGCTGAGCAGTAATATCTCCATGGAGACAAGCAGGTGGCAGATGGTCCACCTGAAAAGCTACATATTGCACATTTAATACTGTATTTATTCCAAAATAAGTCTTACTAACATATCATTACCACAGTCTCTTCATCGTCAACCGAATGAACGTAACTGATTTAATAATGTGCTCTAATGTCAAATAGCATCTCAACAGCTTGGACTTGTGGTTTTATATCGGCCCCTCTCCCAAAATTGCACTCCGGTGTGGACCTGCTATTTCTGGGTAAACTTGTTCAGTAGTCAGAAAGTGGTTTCTATGGAAACCGCCTGCCTCCAGATCTCTATTATCAGCTCGGCTTTTCCATCACAGAGACATCTCACACTAATCTGAAGTCCAGGAGAGCAGCACCGCCAGGCAATCAAGAAAAAACAAGTTAGACAAACCCAGACACCTCCAATACAAAGTACTGCAGTTCAGGGTTAACTCCTGCCCTCTTCGTTATATACATTTTATAAAGTTGGGCTCATGCGACATTTATATTTGTATTGGCCCTATAGTTTAAGAATGATCATGGAGGCAGGTTGAATTCTCTGCCTTTTAGCTGCTGTTTCATCTCTGTATTTGCTGCACTTACTTTTCTCATGACAAATATCGTAATGTATTCCAAAGTGTTGCCATTATTGAAACACATAAGCACAAGATTGATATAAAAAAGATCTAAAAAAGTTTCAACCATGCCAAAGCACTCGCCACCACATTCCAAATCGGAGTTGTTCATGGGGGGCTTCCGACTCCTTCTCGCTCTGGCTCGGATCGACTGGAATAATGTCACTCCTCTCTCTATAAACGCTGCTTCAAGCCTTGTCATTTTGGTCTAAAAATATTCAACTCGCTCTCTCGCTCTGGGCTCATTTTGCTATTTTGTTTCTTAATAAATTCCTAATATGGAACTCCAAATTCGCTCCAATAACCGCTAACATCGTGAGCTTTGACTGCAGCCGAACTCTCTTAGTCCACTTCTTTATAATGTCTGTGCTTTCAACATTTATAGATTTTCTGTTTTGCTGTTAAAAGAAACCAAATTGCCCATAGAGGTTTAAAGGTCAATGTCCTGTACCTTAAATTATAAAAGCATGCAGCCCACACTTTAAAAAAAGTATTAAAATCACAACTAAATCTCTGTTTCCATTCCCTTACCTTGCATTTAGAGAAGACATAAGCGATATCTAGTGCTATATAACTGTAAGATACTATTTTTATTATTTTATTATTTCTTTTTGTCTGCTCATAGGTGGTTTGGGGGTCTGATCCTGGACATTAAGCGTAAGATTCCTCACTATCTCTCGGACTACACGGATGCGTTCAGTCTGCAGTGCGTGGCCTCCTTCTTGTTCCTGTACTGCGCCTGTATGTCGCCGGTCATCACCTTCGGGGGTTTACTGGGCGAAGCTACAGAAGGACGCATAGTAATACACGCCGTCTCTTTGGTCTATTTCCATGCATTTCCTCCGCTCTTTGAGATCATATGTGTTTTTCCTCTCGTGGACAGAGTGCCATTGAGTCACTGTTTGGAGCCTCTCTCACTGGGATCGCCTACTCGCTGTTTGCTGGGCAGCCCCTCACCATCCTGGGCAGCACGGGGCCAGTGCTCGTCTTTGAGAAGATATTATTCAAATTCTGCAAGTATGTGCTTATTTTATTTCACTGTATGTCACATTCACGGGACAGAAATGAACTTCTCCTTTATAGCCTTAGAATGATCATGAGCTGTAGCAGAATAAATATAAGAGCACTAGTATACGCCCATGAACCACGATGGCACCAAATAGTAATAGTAAAGAAAGTACTACAATTTAATGATGCAAAAAAATCCAAGGCACTCCCGTTGAAAAATAAAATGCCTTTATTAATTTACGGCCTGTCAAAATGGACAACTTTAAAAGTCCTGACGCGTTTCAGCCTGTGGCTTTGCTCAGGGGACAAACAGAATACTGAGTGAACCATGTGAGTTAAATACAAGAAACCACCAACAGGGCGGCTCCACCTGGAAGAGAAGGTGTGGAGACTCACCTGTGGACACTACCTGAGACACTCCACAAGAGGGCAGTGTTAGAACCATGTGAGGTCAAGGATATATACAATGTATAGACACTCGAATGTACACAAAAAATACAGAAAAAATACATACAACTCAGTATAAAGTCTGTAATAGACAATCAGTTATAAAAACACAGAGAAGTCCATATCTTCATTGAGCCCAGGATATTTAGTTGCCTGTAATTTATAAATCCAGAAAGTTTCACATTGTTTAAGTTTTTGAATATGGTTTCCTTTACGTAAAGAGTCTGGTACATGATCAATACCATGAGCCTGCAGATTCGATGGATTACTGTTATGAAAGTCCATTCCCCAAAGAGCACCACTGTGTTTTTTCTACTTTTTTCTACTGTGTATTATCCCCTGGAGGTCCAGGAAGCGCACCTTTTGAAACTTTTTATACTACAATTTAATGTTGAAAATCATATTCTAAGAAAGTGTTTTTAATTATCATTGAGGTACTGGAATTGGTATTGAGTTTGAATTCTATCCCTTAGTATCAAAATCTTTTATAAATTTTACTATCATGACACTATAGATGTAACTACATTACCCAGAATCCCACTGCTCTGTGATCTTTCCTTCTCCATAAGGAACTGACATTAAAATAGCACAATTTTAATAACCTTCTCTTAGATTTGTGACTTGGAAATCATTGTTACTTATATAGTTTAAACTTCAGAAAGCTCATTTGTTAGCGCTGCAGTAGCAACACAATATGTCTGCATAATAGGCTTAATCAAACAACAAAACAAGGTTCAGAAACAATTATAGTGTCGTGTGCCACTTAAAGAGACGCCAGTTCCTGAATAATCACTTTAACTAATGGCCTCTAATGACAACCGAAGAATAAGAATAACAAACCAGATTATTCTACTCTCCTCTCTCTAAATCCTCATTATACGCAGACTATACATTTGATTTGTCTAAGCTCTCACTACGCGTACAACATCTCAACTATTTATATATATTTTTAATAGAAAATGCGCACTTTAATCATGTATGAAACCTGCTGACCCGAGCTCCATTTAATCCACAATACAAGAGTGGAACGGTTATAGGTTATGTTCACATGACACAAATCTCTCAAACACAGCTGTTCTCTTTTCACATTGTCCTTCTTATTTCTAATTACGCTAATGTTAGTCTGTGCAAAGATAAAACCAGAAAGTAAAAAGTGCAAAAGTAAAAGGATG
>KN498219.1:0-16115 GCA_000787155.1 Scartelaos histophorus | reverse complement strand
TTAATTATCAAGAGGCTGAAGACCAGATCCACTGCTGAGGTGGTGACACCTTCAATGGGTCTCAGCATCAAGTACATAGAATAAGAAAAAGATCTGAAAAGACTGGAGATGTTTTTGACAAGCCCAGGTCCGGCAGACCCCGCAAGACAACTGCTTGGGAGGACCGTTTGTTGATTGGAAATCCAAGGCCAGCCCCTTTTCCACTGCAGCAGAGCTCCACCAGGCCTGGTCACCTCAAGTCCCTGTGTCAACCAGAACAGTTTGTAGAATTCTGTCTGGAAATGGCCTATCAAGAAGTATTAGCTACCTCTTACATCCCCAACCATCAAAGAATCTTGATGAACTCTGGGAGGATGTAAGACGCTTTCTTTGCTATTCCTGATACTTCATCAACAATGAATCATTGTCAAATCGCATGGATGAGTCCTTCAAGCTCATGGAAGTCATACAAGATATTAAATATGGATCTCACAGCACCACTACTTAATTCACTGACGTTATGCAACGTATTTTTGTATTTGAAGTAAATTATTTGTTTAATTTTCTGTAGGCGACAAGACTTTTGTTTTGCCAAAATCTGACCTTTCTGTGTTCATTAAATGATCAATCTTTCTTCAGTGAGGCAAATTTATTTTAGTATATTGAGCATAATTTGGGAGGGTTTTAGCTTTCATATGAGACATTTCGATTAATTTAAAGTCAGGTTATAAGCTTTTGTTTCTACAAAATGGATAAGCGATAAGACTTTTGTCAGGGACTGTACATTAGCTAAAACAGTTTACCTATTGTGAATTTTTTGAGAGTTGATGAGGGAAACCAAAGTGCTCCAGACAAAGAGAAAAACATGCAACCAACATTCTGCATAGAAACTCCCAGGGAACTCAGAAGTTGAACCTGGAACCTTCTTGCCAGTAAATCAAGCACTGACAACAGGGTATCAAAAAGAGAAAATCTTACCACAGCCATTAGTAGCTACATCCCGGTTGCAGATTTCATTGGCCAGCCTTTCAAAGTACTCAGGCAGATCGGCATATTCATCTCCATATGAAATGACCTTGATTCCCTTGTCCAACATGTTGTCCCGTAGTTTCTTAAACTCTCCAACATCCTCTCGCCTCACCAGCATGAAGTGCTCCAGGTCCGACTTGTGTTTTACCGCCTCCAAAAAAAGGGCCTGAAACGTGGTGTCGTCCACTGTCCGTCCACAGCCCAGAAATACAAAAGATTTGGTCTCGTACAACTTTTGGATCTCCCGCTTTTAAAATGAATAAAACAAACCCAAGACTTAGGTATAACAATTCTGCACATATTTAAATATATTTTCAATAATAACAATAATAATTAGTAACTTATAAAAGTAAAAGTAGTAAAACATTTTTGAACTAATTTATTTCCCTTGTGATTAATTTGGTGATGGGTTATCTCATTTAATAATCTAAATTATATGGCACACACTTACCATAACCTCTGTGTTCCGCAGTACATTCTGGTAGCCAGCAGGGTGCAGCACTATACCACTGGGGTTGGTGTACACGCCGTGGATATGTAAAACACTCAGTCTTCGTTTTTCCTGAGCCCACTCCAACACCTAAACACACAAACACACAGTTTACAGTCCACTGCTCTCAATCCAGTCCAGGCTGGACTCAGAACAAAATCACTTAAAACCGCAGTTAGAGGATATTTGCCCTGGTGGAGGCGAGGCATAAATACCAGGACTGAGAGGCAGTGACCAGCATTTATAAAACTGAAAATATGACGTCACTAAATTAGTAATGCTACTCTACCAAATAGATTTTATTTTTTACTCTTGACTTTCTGCTAAGATAAAAAATTTAACTTTGACTTTATGCTTTTCACTGTATAAATCTTTGCAATGATGTTTTAGGTATCTTTGACTGGTGGACAAGTGGTAACACTAAGTTGACCATTAGAGAAAATGTACATTGTGTTTGACAACACTTGAGATAATGGAGAGAGCAATGACCTTTACTCTCATTAAAAGAACAGCTGTTGTGAAAACAGTTTAATCAATAAGTTACATTTTAAAAATACCTTCTTCTCATCTGTGAGGTCCAGAGACTCCAGCTTAGTGTCCTGGTGAGCTGCATAGATTTCTAGTAGATTATCAAAGTTTGTGGTGAGGACCAGAGCTCCACTCTCCATCAGCTGCAGTACAGAGCGCAGAAGGTGTTTCCCAGCATGCTCCATTTTGCACTCCAAGTCATCAAACACTTCGTACAGGCAGTCTTTGAAGAATGTGGATCGCACATTACCTGTTCTCTGTTCCAAGCACACACAAATAATGAAGAATTAGTAGTGTTAGCAATAAAACTTAACCTTAAAATATTCTCATTTTGCTTTGAACTTTACATTTTGTTAATTTATTTAACTTGACTTGATATAATATAAATACTTCCATACAAGATACTACTCTCTATATACAGTAAAATGTCAGATAATACTTTTTAGCAAACCATGCTGAACACAATGCTCTCCATTTAATGGGATTTCACTCCTAAGTACATGTGAGCTTGCGATGAGTGCACCTAGAGTCTCAAAATAAATGTTCCGTTGTGTCAAAGATATGCAAGGGCCTTAGAAAAAGTGAAAAAGTTTGCGTGGCTAAAGACTAGTTTTTCACGTTCCTCATGTTACAAAACCATTCAGTGTCTTTTCCAATCAAGAGATCAGACTGAAGACTTGCAGTCACGGATTCCTGGAATGTGAACTGGTTCACATGCTTCAATTTTTTCTTGGGCCATTTCTCTTCAACAGAGGAACAGTTCCATTGCCTCCTCAAACCGACCCCTGAGTCATTAGCTTCTCTTACCTGAACACGCAGGTTGTAAAATAAATAAAAGGGAATGGGAGGGGTCAAAAGTCTAAGAATAGCATAGGCAGCAGAGAGCTGTAGTGACCAAGGTGATACAGGCTAAGATTAAAGCACTAATGGGCTAAAGCCGCAGGAGTCCATTCAACAGGAAGAACTTACCAATATTCAAAAGTACAGCCAAATTCATTTGGCTTCACCAGTCTTATTCTCAGTGATAGATTTTATTTAAAAAGAAATAACTGGATAAAAATATTCACAAACTATATTGCAGTCAAACATTAATAGTGAACAATAACAAGTGAGACATCCATTATTGATCAACACTTGTGCTTTGACGTTTGACAAACAAACCATTGTTCTTAACTTAAAACACAGACAGCATAATCCATCATAATTCTATGAAAGTGGGTAACCCACTTCCTCACAGGTTCTGGTAAAACCAACAGCTGTGAGTTTGTGTCTGCACAACTGTGGATTGAAATAAACATGGCAGCTTAAGTCATAAATGATCTGTTTGTTCTTAACAACAGGCAGTGTGTTTTATCATTTGAAAAGTGCGCTCAGACATGACTAACATCAACGGAAAACGATTTGAAGACCACCATCTGGCAGCTTTGCTATTTAACAACAGCAAACATCTTTCTCAAGGTGCCTAATGTCACAAGACATAAGATCAAATAACCTTTGATATATGTGTGGTTAATGTGTTAATGCAGTAGTAGTAATGCTGTGTACTAGTTCAAATAAACCATCCATTCCTGTGTTTGTATTTGTAAACCTGCAGATCAAAGTTGCACTGAGTTAAGCGTTCTTACCGGAGAAAGTTTCTGAATGAGGTCATGGGCCACATGCACCAGATTCTTGTCCTCCTGCATGTGCTTCTGAAAGCGCCGGCTCTCCTCCTCCTCCAGCAGGTCGAAGTCATTGGCTGCATCCAACAGAGCCTGGATGAGACCCTTCCAGGAGCGGAGAGCTGGGACCTGTGGGGCCACTGCAGAGCTCACCCCCGTCCCTATCACTAGCACCAGCTCAGGGGCGCGCTTGGTCTTCAGGCTGGGCAGAAGTTTCCTATATGAGCAAGATCAGACTTATGTGAGCTCCTTAGGCAATAGGGCAGCAAGATCAACAGCAAACAAATTGAAATTTGAATGGAGGCAATTAGCAAACTACAAAGGCAGCAGTTTTAGAAGTACCACAGACCTTAGACAAACATCCAAATACCCTGTCAATCACAATTAGATATTTTCCAAAATTGTTCTGCCATTTTTAGCAATATTACTATACTATTTAATATATATACAATCACAATGTTTAAAATGCTACTCATGCATTTGTGTCACTTAACATTTATAAATCAAACATATTCAGTCATAGTGAATTGATAATAAACATGCATGCCTTTCATTATAGCTTACCTGGGCTTCTTTGCATTGGAGTCTGCATCTTGAGAATCAGCAGCAGGTCGCTTCTCAGTTTTCGCTGCTGTAACAGAGGCCATTCAGCTCCTGTAGATCAGAGAGGAGGTCAAGTTTAGGGCAAGTTTCTACACTGTACCAGCTTTACATTAAAACATTAAAACCCCACGAAGTCCCCATGGCTGCTTGAAGAACCAACTCCAACTCCAGGAACTTATCTCTTAAAGAACAACACATGGGAGCACATTTAAAACAACGTGCTGTACAGGGGGAAAAAAGGAGTTGATTAAATAAAATATATAACATAGTAATGAGTGAAGTAACCATGCTACGTTAACAATAGCTAACATTTTCTAGACTAGTTAGCATAATATGTGCAATGTTTACACTTGTTTTCGTGGATGGCTGATGTAATTAAAACTATGCTATAGAATCGTAATAGTCTGTACTAGTATGAAGAAAACTAACAAAGAAATAATCCAGTTTAGCTAAGAATAATGATTTAAAGTGAAACCTATATATGCTATCTCACAGTTTAAAAAGCCCAGTGGGGGTTCCCTTTTTCTTGTGATTCACACGGAAGAGGTTGGCCGACCCCTGTATCGGTACTGCTAAGTGAATATTTTACATTATAAACTGAAATGTTACCTTCAGAAGTCCTGTTGTAGCCCTATACGCCTCTGCAGATCCCCTGGGAATCCCAAACATTCACGTTGTCGCTCTGGTTGAACTTTTGAGGAGCTGTTGTTGAAGTCGCCGCCTGCAGAGGAGATGATGCGCCTGCTCCTATGGCGGGTTCACGGACAACGCGGAAACGCCAATGCTCAAAAGAATAGCTGGGATTACAGAATAGCATAGTATTGAAGGACGTCATTAAAAACTATTATTTTAATAAAAACGCTCACTGAAATATCATACCGCAATCAACATCGTGAATTGAACTGACTGAGATAGATACACGACTTATCTATAAGTAACTACACATATGGGTGCTCAATTTTACTTGTGTACATGAAAGACGCATGAGCCTTTCCGTTTAAACAGTAGGATAAGATTATAAGAGATTTCTAACCACTTCTATAGGAGGCACATAGAAAGGTGCATCAATATTAAGTTAAATTCTGCTTTTGGTGAATATTTTCTATAATCAGTCTATTAAAAAAGACTTCTCAGCGTCTATAGTTTCCTCTTAAGACTGCATTATAAACTGGATGATTTTATGTCAAGCTCAAGAGATTGTAACTCTGTGAATCTATAGCAAGGTGTTGTAAGGAAGCTAAAAATGTGCAGCATATGTTTCTGCACTGTCCACACACACATTTGTTGAAGAACACGTCAGCGCACTGCAGTCGTGCCCCATCTTCTGGTGATAGCGAATATTACAGAGATCAACATCAAACTCAGTCACAGAAACAATTAATGCATATTTTATTTATGAGCTGGATCTATATTCTCAGCTCAGTACACAAGAACATTCACTCCAAAATGCAATCAGTTAATTCAAGTGCAAGGATTTCACCAGGTCTTCATTTTAAACAGCACACAGCTTCCCTTTATAAAAACATCCTCAAAATTGCATACATTTAATTGTTATAGGAACAAACAATGTTCAAAGAATTGTTTATTGGAACAAATAAATCCCAATATTACTAACATTCATTCATTAATTTGAGAAAAGGCAGAGTGGTTTTAGTTTACGAT
Source organism: Scartelaos histophorus (assembly GCA_000787155.1). NCBI lineage: Eukaryota > Metazoa > Chordata > Actinopteri > Gobiiformes > Gobiidae > Scartelaos > Scartelaos histophorus. The sequence goes on along the minus strand of KN498219.1, from coordinate 10,163 downwards.
AAAATAAAAGTTCCTTCCAAACTGATATTATGTGCTTTTTAATAACTGGTGAAATAAGATTAAATCATGTTTTCCAGTAGTAACATGACAGAGCATGTTACACAAAGCCCATAGTTTCATTTTAGATTGGTACATATGGTAACTAAAATGATGTAAATAATGCGATAAAGGCGAGGTCAAAGTCAGTATCCATTTTAGTGAAGGCAAATGATGTAGTTTCTTTCTACACAGAGATAGAGCCCTCTCTGAAGTTAGTTTTCCCAATAAGAACATTAAGAAGTGCAGCTTTTCCCTCATGACAATCCTTCTGGGCCTGTTTAATTATGTCACACAGGTTCTCTTCATCTTCACGTCCAATGAGATAGCCCTTACCTCCATAACCGTCTGCTACTATATGATAATCTGTAAAAGATATTATAGTTAATACAATCTTTAATGTGACATAAAATAAGGTTGCTATAGGAGGGCAGATCTACCTGAAAATGCAAGGCCACATGCTACATTGCTACCAAGCATGGGGACTTGCTCTCTAGAGATTTGACTCCAACAGGCATCATTTCCCACCACGGCAATAACTGGAGTCTACAAAAAACGTAAATGAATTATAACAAAACAATTATGAACTGTCAAAGGAAGTTGCAACCCGTATCCTACAATGTACACGTGGTTTCTCATACATCATTTTATGATGAGAATGTAGGGTTACCTTGTGTCTAGTGAAAGTGTCAATCTCTGCTACACTGTATCCTAAAGATCCATCACCATAGATTATCCAAACCTGAAAATACAGTTTGTTTGTTTTAAGCCATGTTTAATGTGTACTTAAAGAAACAGAACTGTGTCAACCTCAGAATCAGGCCGACACAGCTTTGCTCCCAGTGCAAATCCTCCTCCAACGCCCAAAGTCCCAAAGGCTCCTACAAACAAAAACTAAAATTTAATGTCATATAAATAACAACACAGAAGCTCTAACAATAGTTTAAAGCTCTATAGTTTAAAACTCTAAATATTTATTACATCAGTTATGAACAATACGATACATATCAAGACTTTTGGCAACCTGGATCAAGCCAGCGCAGAGGTCCTCTTGGTTTCAAAATGTAAGCAGCACTTCCCACAAAATCACCTCCATCTGCAACAATGATACTGTCCTCGGACATGAGTTCATCAACACAGTGGAGAACCTTTAGTGGATTCAGATGATGATTGGTCTTCTCCTCTGCTTTGGTTCTTTACAGAAAGAAGAAAACAGACCATTTTTGTGGGATATGAGATACTATTAAGAGAGAGAAGAACACAACTAACCTGTTAGCTTTCTCTTTAATTGTATCACCAGATTTAAGGCTTTGTGGCCATTCCTCAGGACAGCGATGGCCTTTAAGGCCTTTGGAAAGATTCACCAAGAATGAACCAGCATCACCTTTCAAACAAAATAACATTTTCAGTAACACCAACATTACAATGTGATGGGTAGGTGTTCTGAGACAGTACCCTGGATTGCAACAGTAGGTTTCCAAAACATATCTGAATTTTTTAGCAGCTGGCTCTTATCTCTGTTTACAGCAATAATTTTACTGCGTCTGTTTAGAACACGACCATAGCTCAGACGGAAGTCACACACAGTGCCTGTCAACACAACCACAGTGAAATAACATGAAACTCTGACTATGACTTAACATTTTACTGTAATGTAATCTTACCAGCTAAAATCACCAGGTCAGCATCCTTTAGGGCATCACGTCTGTTCTGTCTGATATGGATAGGACTGTCTTTACCCAACATTCCACGAGACATGCCACCCAGGAAGCAAGGTATGCCCAAGTCCTCCAGTGCCTTCCTGCAAGATGGATAAAACCCAAAACTGTCTGTATAGATGCACATAAAATACAAAAAAAAAAAAAAAGATGTCAATTACCTGATATCATCAGCTGGTGTTGGAGGAAGTGTTGCTTGGCTTCCAAGCAGAATAACTGGCTTCTTGGCTCTGCTCACCAGTTCTATGCATTTCTGGACCTTTTATAAACAGACATGTTCAGAAAAAGAAGAGCCATAAAGTTATTAAAGAAAGGAAAAAAACAAACCTGATCATCTGTAGCCTTTGGGATATTCACAGGAAGAGGGGACACATCTCTTGGCTCCCATGCTCCAGCAAAGAGGTTCATGAGGTGATTATTAAGATACCTTTGAAACAATACGGATAATGTTTAAATGAAAGTTGCACACAGTCCTAGTTTTTTAAGTGAAAAAAGAACATACCAGGAGACCAATTTGCCCATTAATCCCTTCGGTGGGTTTTTAACACCAAACTCTTTAGAGACGATGTGGTAGGGGTACAGTGTATCAATGGGAAACTCTATAAAGACAGGGCCTGGAGTTCCTGACTGAGCAATAGCCAGGGCCTTTCTAACAGTGGGTACAATCTCCCGAACAGTTCTGACAGAAGCACAGAATTTACACAAAGGCTTAAACAGAGACATCTGGTCAATATCTTGCAGTGCACCTCTGCCCTGTAACCCAAATAGTACAAGATCAGATATAGATTCATTTTTAAATGGTTATAAAAACTCTTGTCCTTCACCTGAAGAAGAGTGCCAGCAGCTCCCCCTATGAGAAGTAAGGGGGATTCAGCCATCTGAGCATTCTTTACCGCTGTGACAGTGTTGGTGAGCCCTGGTCCAGCAGTCACTGCTGCCACACCAACAGTTCCTATTGAATTAAGAGGTATCTTTTAACTTTCTTTTACAAAAATAAATTATGTTTTTTTAACCAATAACATTTTCTTACTCACTAAACCAGTAAAATCACACCAGTTAAATGTGTCTTATAAACACATATTTGTTTAAAGAATGCTATAAACAGTCAATTTTAAGTCCACCTGAAAGCCTGGCAACTGCATCAGCTGCAAAGACTGCAGTGGCCTCATGTCTGGTGTCCACAATACGAATGCCCACTTTCTCACAGGCCACTAGGATGGGAGAGATGTGTCCTCCAACCAGAGTGAACACATACTTTATACCATGAGCGCGCAGGACTCCAGCCACACTCTCACCACCATGACGGGGACTTTTGATCTCTGTCTGAGGGAATATAAAAAACAATAATTATACAATTATTCAATCATCAATCAGAATCATTGACTGACAGTTAACAAAGAGATATTGTTTGATGCAGCTTGGTCCCAAATGTAATTTACTGAATTGCCTGTGTATTGTGCACAGTTTCTCTATAATCAACTATTGCCATAGAAAACCACTGTTGGAGCCTGTTCAAAGTTTGCATGAATGGAGGGCGGTTTATCTTTCAAATGACTCAGGATACACTGCAGGCTAAAAGACAGTTTACTTTAAACCAGTTTATGTTTGCTTCTTTTGAAAGAGCCCACAGACTGACCGCAGCTGCACGTTCATTTCCATACTTCCATAACTTATGATTGTGAGGAATTGAACCTACCTTATGGAACAGCTGATACAGTAAGCCGAGTCTGTAGGCTGCAAAGAGGAGTCCAATTGCAGCTATCCCCGACACGCATCCAAGCGCAGTGCACAACGCTTCATAATCCATGGAAAAGTCAATCAGTAGAAAATTATTTACGGTTTGTTTATGTGTTTACTTCTTGCACTTTGGGAGCTCTGTGCGATACTAATATAAAACTACAACGCAAAAAACTACAAGTGACATTCTATTTAAGTGTGGCTTTTGGTAAACAATAAATAAAGTAAATATCAAATTATGTATGTATTTTTGCAGCGTTGTCCTCTGCTTGAAGGCTAAATGCTTTTCGTGTTTCCGCAATAGCTTGAGAGATACAGGAACAAGGGATATAGTCACGCATCAAGCCTTCACGTGTTACGCACTGCTTCCGGGAAACACTTTCAAAATAAAATACGCATATTAGCACATGTTAATTTCAGTTTAAGCAATAAAACACTCATATGAACAATTTTAAATAATGTGTATATTTTATTTAAATGAATAGTTGTAATTCTATATTCGGTTATGAATGAACAATAGGCCATGGTAATAAGTGACAAATCATAGTTTTATTGTGAAGAGTTTAGGTATACTTTACAATGTATTCCCAGCAGTGTAATATCAGCCCCTTTGGCCAATACAAGTCTTAGAGAGGTCAAGGGTTCAACAACTTTTGGTCTTATCATGTCTTTACAAAGTTCAGGACTCACAAGAAATGAAGTAGGCCAAGGTTCATAACATATAATTTATTCCTAAAAATATTTCAAAACTGCAATATTACACACTCATTTAAAAGATGTTCAGAATGCAGTCAGTATTTAGTCGATAATGGATTAACTAAACAATAAAATAATACTAGATGTAAGCGGCCTATCGTCATTTTATCTCTTGACATGTGTATGCTTAAGTTGTAAGTGAGAAATGTGTGGAGATGCATTTTTATAATAGACTACAAAAAGGAAGTTTGTACACATCAACTGTCTTTCCATACTCTGGGTTTTCAGCAAAAACGATCACGCCATCTGTTTTTTGTTCCTCAAAGACAATGACCTAAACAAATAGAGCACAAGTAGACATAGGAGTTAAATTTAACTTAATTTAAGTGGTTTGACAATTTACACATACATGTTGGTTTGTAAACTAATAAACAACCTGATTCTCTCCACTGCTGAGCCAAAGTCCAGGGAGGTAAAGACAGTGTTGAGGACCAATTGACCAATGACGCCCAAGATTGTGACTGTTAATGAATACAGCTCCTTTAGCCCAGCCCTGAGAATAAATACATACTTTTAAAGGGCCTATATTACACAACTTTTTTCTCTATGTTATAATGTTGCATCCTCATCAGAAAGATACCTGGAGGTGTGTTTTGTTTCATTCAACACACAAACTCTGCATCTTTAGGCTGTATTCTTCTCTCAAGCTCAAAAACACCTTGTACCTTCTTATGAGATCATGCGGTAATACAGGATGTGCTCCTTTGAGTTTTAAAACTCCATACAACTGCACTAGAGTCATTTGGATGGTTTCAGCCCTGGACTTGTCAATCTCTACTGAACTTAAGGTAAAAAGTAGCTGTTAACTTGAAAACTACCAATACATGATATCATGAGATGGAACGGAGCATTTTTAAACTAAAGACTACAGTTTAACAGATCAATAAAAGCGGCAAATAGGCATCAATAATCAATAATGCATCAAAATAATGAGGAAAAAAAGGTTACAGGCAGTTTGATGAAGGTGTCTCTTGGTGGACCATCAACATACAGTTTTGCTCTGAAAAACCCAGGCATAGAAGTGCAGTTGAAGCCAGATTTCCATTTATCTGATATTAGCAATCTGAAAAGACATAACATTAATGGAAAAAAGACCATGTAAATATCAGATGCCTTGGCTATAAAACTACCTATTTATAAAACCAAGTCTCATCTCCAAGCTGAAGATTGTGAAGCCTCTCAATGGAATCTGATTTAGGAAAATGTCTCCTACAATGCCTATTATTACAAAATAGAAATGCTGTTACACAATCTGTGGTTCTTTTGTAGTAAATTATTGAAAGATTTTTTTTTTGCATTGAGAAAAAGACAAACCTTTACGCTGTTCATCAAGAGCTTTCCCATAATTCACACGGCCACAGTTTTCCACAAGTAAACTCAGAAGTCTTTCTCCCTTTGTTATTTGAATAAACACAATTATTACAAGGGATTATTAATGGGATTATTCCACTTGATCTTTTTAATAGAGTCTGATACCTGATCATCCAAAAGTACCACTTCATGATTTCTTTGGTCCAATGTGCCAACAAACTGTTTGTTATCAAACACCTGCAGTAAAATGAACAGCAACATTCAAATATTACACCAAGGCCATTGTAAGTGTAAACTGTATTTGAAAGCTGTTCCCACCAAAGCTCTGTCCTTGATGTTGTTTTTAGACTGTAGAGTCCCTCCACATGTTATGTTTGTCTCATACAAAGTGTAGCCATATGACTGACCATGGTTATTATTGACAGGAAGATTCTCCATGTTCACTGGGAACTCAGACCTGCATGACTGAACAGCAACACAACAGTGAGTGAATAAAGTGAATAAAAGGTTGCCCCATTTTGGTGTCTTAAAAACATCTGATCTAGACTAAATCCTGTGTTACTTCTGTGAGGTGCAGAATGTCCCACAGTGACAGGTGCTGCTCAACAATCACAGGGCTGTACTCTCTCGTCTGCTGAGAAATTGGCACTTCTGGAAGAGGCTCAGCTGCAAAAGTGTTCAAAAGTTAACAGGCTCATATTATGCTATATTCATAACTATGTTATAATGTTGTTTCTTCATTACAGACGTACCTGGAGTTCTGCTTGGTTTCACACATGTTTAACATAAATCCTGCATATTAAGGCTGTGTTCTCTAAAACTGAAATCACTCATTTGGATAGTTTCAGCAATGGAAGTTCAAAACTAACTGAACAAAGTGGATTGTTGACTTGAACATTAGTGCTTCGTTACATCACAAGGTGGAACATTATGAGGAGCATTATGAGGTTTGGAGATGCAGACAGACTAATAATAAAGGGCTACTTAACACAACTCCAAGTATGTTTTTGTTTTGTTATGTTTTGTTTGTTGTTCAGTTTAAATGCCTTACAGTGATATCTGCTGAAGAGGTTCCTCAAGGCATAATACTTTTCAGTGTAACCTCCAGCCTCAGACAATGGGGCATCATAGTCTGCAGTGATACAAAAAATCATTATTATTACCTTGACGCATTACCTCTGTTTACTTACAGATCTTACAGATTGTTAAATATAAAAGTACTATAATGGTGTATATATTTTCTAACCATAGCTGGTGACTTGTGGTTTGTAAGTGCCGAGATCCATCGCCCCATTCATGAATCCAAAGCTGGTCCCGCCATGAAACATGTAGAGGTTAATGGAGATGCCTCGCTCCAAGATTTCGGACACCACGTTAATCATGTCTGATTAATGATTAAAAAATTAAGCTAAAATTACCACTTTTAAAGGTGCCCTCTGTAACCTTTCTAGAGGAGGGTCCATCACCAGCTTGTTCCCATGGAGATATTCTTGCTTTGACTCATGTTAAACAGTAAAGTATTTAATTATCTATTATATTACATGTGTTTTGATCCTCATAAAATACCTTATTGTGAGCAGGGTTACAGTATAGATCTGACAAAATGGCCTGATGAGTTTCACCTTCTTATCTCCATGGAAAACTGTGGAACATTCCAGGTAAAACAATAAGATCTGCATGGAGATCTGGTAGCAGACTTTCCTCCAGAAAAGTTACATAGTACATCTTACAACATACATTTTTTTTACCCATACCTTCATAGTGGAACACATGATGATGCTCTCCCCACACATCAAACCAGCCAGACCAATATTCCATCACCATCAAGGGTTTCTGTGGCTGCAAGGTAAAGTTTTTTTTTTTTCTCATTTTGCCAATGCATTTTGCCAAATGCATGAACAAACCACTTGTAAATATATACCTGCATGTCAGCTAAGTGCTGAATAGCTCCAAATGACAGTTTTTGGAGATTTATAGTTCTCAAAACTGCAGAAACAATGTCATTAGATACAAACAAAATAAAGCCCTCAAATGTTGTTTCCACTTCAAAAACATACCGGGAGTTGTGTTTTGTTTCATTCACACAAATCCTGCACATTCAGGCTGAGTTTTTCTCTCAAACAGAAAACACTATGTTCCACCATGTGATGGCAGGTACTAACACAAATGCTCCACTGCGTTTTTAAACTCATGGTTCATGAGATCTCAAGATGGAACAAAGCATTTTGAGCTTTGGGGATGTAGGCAGACTAATCATAAAGGATTACTCAAACATGCATGAATGAAACTCCAGCTATGTTTTTGATGAGGTAGCAACATTTGAACTTAAAGCCTGTGACTTAAAGCTCATAAGAGTCAGGTTTTATAATATAAAATTGACTAAACTTACTAAAATATTTTGAATTGTGTGTTGATTTTGAGTTGTACCTCCTTCTGCCCCTCCACACCTCAAGCCCTCCCAGTTGTCTGAAGTCATTAACAGCTCACTGATACCTCTGCTACGAAAACACTACACAACAAATATTCAGTCAGTTCAATTGTGGTATAAACTACGGCCTTTTAGTGTTCAACGTACTCACCATTTTTATCAGCTTCATGTAGTCCTTATCTCTGGCATATGATCCATACTCATTCTCAATTTGGAGGGCAATAACTGGGCCTCCTTCTTTATACTAAAGGAAGAAAATGGCCACTTGATTATATTAGTGATGTCACCTTTTTCTTTGTATTTTTTATGCATTTTTACTCTTATTAACACTGAACCAACACAAGAATCAGCATAGAAACAGAGAAGGAAGCACAAGCTTTGTCCTTAAAAAACATATTTGGCATAGTAATAACAGTTCGTTTTAAAATTATTATTATTATTGTAGTGCAATATTTTATTTAAATAATAATAGATCACTTCAATGGAAACATGACTCATTAAAAAAATCCTACCCTTGGTCATTCCTCTCTGTGATTAGTTCTCACATCACCTTCTGTTATATAAATAAATGGTAAAAGAGCCGGCTTTTTTGAATGACTCTTTGAAATGAACAAAACCAAAAGATACCGATCTCAGAAAGGAGAAAAATCCCATCAATGCACTATACAAGTATACAGTGCAGTATACAAATATACAAAACAGAATATTTTTGTCCAAGGAACAGAAATACCTTACCAGCAAAGGTGTAATAACAGTTACAAGCTTGTCGAAGTATAGGTTGACAGCCTCCATAAAACCAGGATAAGATGTCCGTAACTGCATATTTTTGTCACGTAACAGCCAGCTGAAAGAAAAGGAAAATGCTTGTTTGCTATTTTCTAACTGGAGGCAAAGATGATGTATTTACCTTGGCAGTCCACCCAAGTCCCACTCAGCACAAATATATGGTCCAGGCCGCAGGATCACCCAGAGACCAACTTCTGCAGCCAAAGTCACATAGGCCCTGAAAGAATTAAAGACCAAATCCATTAAAGAGCCAATATAACACTATTTTCTGATCTGTGTTATAATGTTATTTCCTCAAACATACCTAAAACATACCTGGAGTTGTGTTTTATTTCATTCACAAATATTTTACCATACAAAACTTGCATATTTAGACTCAATTATCAAACAGAAAACACCCCATCTTTTCCACCTTGTGATGTCATGTGGTAAGGGAAGTGTCCCACTGGTAAAAAATAGCTGTTACCTTGAAAACTACCACTTCATGACATCACAGAGCATTTTGAGTTTTGCTGATGTTGGAAGCCTAATAATAAAGGGTTATTCAAACAAGTGTTAATTAAACAAAACAAAACTCCTGATATGCTTTTGAGAAGGTAATAATATTTATGCAATACAGAACATATAATATAATCTAAACAAATTCAAAATAACAAATAATGTGTAATACCTAAGATCCAGTTGCCCTTCAAAGTGATATGCCCCCTTCTGTGGCTCATGTAGATTCCATGGGACATATCTAAAACAAGAATGATGTCAATAATGCTTTAAATAGTGCACTCCTGGGTTGCGTTTGTGTCTTACGTGGTCAGAGTATTGATGCCACATGCTTTCATCTTCAGTAGTCTGTCATGCCAGTACTCCCTGGGAACTCTGAAGTAGTGAATCGATCCCCCCACGATCCGAAAAGGCTTCCCATCAAGAGTGAATTGACAAGTGGTGTCCTTCAAACCATCTACACGCTCCATTTCAACATTTACTTAAAAAAGAAAGAAAAATCTGTAATATAAGCAGTTTTTGCTTGAGTAACCGTGACAGGCTATGATAAAACAAAATCAAACCTTACTAATAATCTAGGAGGTAAAAGGATGGTAAAAGCAGGCTTGTAAACTGGTCAGAAAAAACAAAAAAAACAAAACACTGGGATTGAGCCAGAAAGTCACAAACCTTGCATATAAGGGGAACCATTGTTAGGAAGAGTCATAATAGTCTTTTGTCTCAAACAGTTCCCTTTCAAACACCAGAGGAGTTAGGGTTAGGTCAAAAATCTACTGACTACATGATCTGTTTACAGAATCAATAGATACTATTCTTTCTGTACAGGTAAAGTAATGACATTTATGTAGACTATGATTGTCAGACTGTAATAAGGACTATAGCAGTCTAATAGT
>JACN01049702.1:0-21584 GCA_000787155.1 Scartelaos histophorus | reverse complement strand
AATTATTATTATTATATTTTTTTTATTAGCCCTGAAATAAAGGATGGTTTTGTCTTGTCCTGGGTTGGTCCTGACCTGATTCCAGTTCTTGAGGGTTTTGGCATGGGTAAATCTCAAATGGGGCTTGTTAGGACTCTTCCCTTTAATTATTCTTAATTAAGTTTTCTGCTCAGCCTTTAAAGAACTTAAAGTTTTAAAGCATGTTATAATGGTGTTAGCTCCTCTAAAACCCAGTTTTAAACCATGTTATAATGTGTTTTGTTTCATTCTCACACGTTTGAGTAGTCTTGGATTATTAGTCTTCACCTCCAAACCTCATAATTCTCATAATGTCCACCTTGTGATGTCATCAAGCTGCAGTTTTCAGTAGTAGTAATTAACAGCTACTGTTAACATTTTCTTTAGTAGAGATTGGGAATTCCAGGGCTGAAATGATCCAAGTGATTCTAGAGAAGGTGTATGGAGTTCAAAAACACAGTGGAGCACTTCCTACATGACATCGCAAGGTGTAAGAGTCGGAGAAAAAAAAGTCTACAGCCTAAATATAGGGTTTGTGCAAATGAAACAAAACACAACTCCAGGTTTTTGATGAGGAAACGTTGTGACATAGATTAAAAATAGTGTAACATAGGCCCTTTAAACAATGTTAATTCTTTATAAATTGAAGAGTTTTACAAAGCTTCTTTTTAGCTGCTAATTGCTCTTGAGTTGAAAAAAGGTAAGTTATTCATACATTGTTTGTGTCAAGGGCATATCAAGGACATTGTGGACATGAAGTTTCAATACATTACGTTTTTTGTATATTAATTTTCATTTTAATAATTTATTTTATTTTTTTCACACAATTCACTAGTTTTATGATCAAAGATTTTCATAGTTAACTGTTGATGTTGATGCCATACAGCTGCAGACTTACAGAATACATTTGCTTTTGTCCCATTTTGTGTTCACTCACCGATGTTTTTGATAATGTTGAGACCCACTGTGTTGCTCTCTCCATTGCTCGGCAGCCTGGGGACAAAACAAAATAAACTCCATCATAATCAGACCCGTCCAGACACTTGAGGACGCACCAGCTTCCTCATCGGAGTCACAGTTTGGAGTCAGAAGCGACACCTCTGTGCAACACAAACTTTAGCCTTTTCAATATCTCAGACGCCTTGTGCTTTGTTTCATTGACTGTTTTAGCAATTTGTATAATCTGTTAACTGTTTTATTATCCCAGGAATTTAAAGCTGCACTGTCCATCAGTTGCTTGTCTCCATGGAGATGTTATTGCTTTGCCTGGGATGTCCCACAGTATGACATTAAAGAGGCCATATTATTCTATTTTCTGACCAGTTATAATGTTCTTTCCTCATCACAAACAGACCTGGAGTTTTGTTGTGTTTCGTTCACACATATTTAGTTCTTTAGTTCTAGAAAAACTGATGTGATGTCATGTAGTAATACAGGAAGTGCTCCACTGTGTTTTTAACCTCCATGCACGTTCACTAGAATCATTTGGATCATTACGGGTCTGGAATTGTCAATCTCTTCTGAACTAAAGCTGAAAGGAGCAGCTAACTTGAAAACTCTCACCACATGACATCACAAGGTGGAACAGAGTATTTTTAGCTTTTGAGATGTAGACCAACTAATAATAAAGGATTTCTAAATGAGATGGAACACAACTCAAGGTATGTTTTGAAGAGGTACTTGGTCAAAATGTAAGATTAAAACACTTAAATTTATCAGAAAATGACTTAAAAGTAGTGAAATTATCTGTACATGGAGCAAGGTCATTTTACTTGACAAGTTCTCTTAAAATAAACTACCTCTAGACTTGAATTAAGCACTTTCTGGTCTAGTAAGTAGAGCATAAATCTGAAAACAAGATGAAAAACCTGATATAAGTGATAAAATCTTGGCCAAATCAGAGAAATTTGCAGTGTAACAACATTATAGTGCGGCTTAAAGCTCACAAGAGTCAGGAACCTCTGTTTGCCATTGTATTCTTACGCAATAAAACACCTGTTACTGAACAACTGTAAGATAGATGGGCTTAACGCCATACTGTGGAGCGTTCCAAGAAAAGCAAAGGTAAACAGGTGCAGAACCCCCTCCAGACAAATTGTTCACCTTTAATAATAATGACTAATTCAATAATGTTCAGAACTATAATGAAAGATGTTTGTCATATTTATGGTTCAAAGCTTTGGACGTGTTTTCGCTTGTATCTAGTCTTCAGTTAGTAACACCCATTAGGCGTAGCAAAAATACAGCTAATGCCAATGTCGCAATGTAAAAATAATAACTTATATTTAGTGCTTTTACAGATCAAAATAAACAAACGACTTTTAATCATTTGTATCCTAGACTATATATATGGGTCAATGACATGACCTCTGTCCAATTGCAGTTTCTTCATTTAAAAAGGTTCACATTTCATCATAATTTCCCACATACCTGTAGAACCTCTGACCTCCATGTGGTGCGACCGTCCGCCCTTAACTTTTCTTTCTTTTTTGTCATATTTTGAACTGTTTTTAGTCCCACATGAAATTTCAGCTTTCTTCAATAGATATTTCGCCCATAATATTCAAACAAATATTTTGTCCAAGCATGTCCATTTTTAGAAATATAATGTTTTCAAATGTCACTATCATGTTCATAAGACTCAGAACTTAGATTAACATCCCAACCATGTTTTATAAAATAAAAACAATTTTAAGGTTATTCTCGGTCACACCACATGACATTTTTAAAGGTTGTAGCCAATTCATGTACATAAAAAACACTAAAAATGCTTCATATAAATGTCAAACATACATTTATGCATCTGACATTATAAATATTTGAAAAAGTTCAACAGAAACTAATTTTTAAAATTTGCCTGTTGAAAATCCTTACGTCACTGACCCATAAACGGACATAGATAAACCCCAAAAAAGTGAAAATGGAGGATCAGTAGAGATCAGAGATTTGAGTTCTGAACATCCAAATGCTTCTAGTGTGTTTAGAGTGTTTTCTGTTTAAGAGAAGAACTCAGCCTTAATCTACAGGGTTTATTAAATGATGAATTAATGAGGACACAACACTATAATACAGATCAGGAAATAGTGTAATATGAGCTGTTTAAACTCACAGTTCAATCGTTTTCTACCTCCTCTCGTTCTCCCTCGGGCATCTCATCCTCTCATCCTCCTCTGTGCTATCCTCACCCTTACACTCCAACATAAACACCTCCTAATGTGACCTAATCAAGCCCATTATCGCAATATCCGCTGCCAGCGGGTTAAGTGCCAAAGATCTACTTTTCAATAAAGCTTCTCTAATGAGTTCTCTAGGGTGAAATGGACAAAAAGCACAAACATACAATTCTCTCATCTTAAATGCACATTGTGTGACTTTTCTAGTAGTTTTTCTTTAAATGTTCTACAGTATGGCATTTGATTTAATTATCTCCATGAAAACAAGCAGCCCATAGCACCAAGCCAAGTTACTGGTCAGATCAGTGGAAAAGCTGTTTCACAATAATAATGGATGTTTTGGTGGCTGTTCTGAGAAATATAATTGAATAAATACAAGTTACTGTACATTTGTTTAATGCCATATTGTGGAAAATCCTAGGTAAAGCAATAACATCACCATGCAGCCAAGTTACAGGCCAAGTTAAGGGTCATATCTGTGGAAAAGCTGGCTTGTTCACAATATTAATACATGGTTTTTTTTTACGGTTGTTCTGAGAAATAAAAATGTCTGTAACTAAATAAATACAAGATACTGTATATTTGTTTAATGCCCTACTGTGGAACATCCCATCCCATCTCATTAACATCACCATGGAGACGGGTAGCCCACAGCCAAGTTACAAGTCAAATCTGTGGAAAAGCTGGCCTGCTCACAATAATAATGCATGTTTTTTTTTTCTCCAATAGAAAAATGACACAGTGCACCTTTAACAGAGTCTGACATTTGGATTTTAAAAGTGCACTGCGTAACTTTTCTAGTGTCTGCTTGTTTCCATGGATATGCTGTCCCTCAATATGATACTAAACGCATCCGTGTTCATGTTTTTCAGTGTATTTTTGAGAAACAGAATCACCTATAATGCAACATATGCCGAGTAGATCAATTTAAAGCCATACCGTGAAACATTTCAGGCAGAGCAATGAGAGTCACACTGCGCAGCTTTAATCCAAACACTTGTGCATTGTCACGTGTGTTTGGAGAGTGGGAGGAGGCAGGATCAACAACAACAATGGGACGAACGCGCACCGAGCCGAGCTGTAAATGCCAAGATCGCTCCGTGTAGTGGTGTGATTTTCCACGTTTAAATCAGATGCTGTCAACTGGTTTAATGTTGTCTCTTCGTCACCTTCGTGTTACATAATTTAGTCACCGGATAAGCGCACTCAAATTGGTTTCCTATACAGACATCTAAGAAAACGTGCAAATATTTTCCAGCTCACTCACAAAGGATCATTTTGTTACTTGAGCCAATTGGCCAAATAAAAGTAACATCATTCCCTTCACAAACAACAAAACAGATCTATGAACAAGTAGATTTTCAGTTCATATTTCAGTCTTGTTGTCTATTCTTCTGGATGTTTTTAAAGGACCTGCATTACGATATTTTCTGATCCATTTTATTACGTTTTTTTCCTCATCACAAACAGACATAAAGTTGTGTTTTGCTTCATTCACATATTTTTAACACACAAACCTCGCAGAGTTCTGAGGCTGAGCTCTTCTCCCAAACAGAAAACACCCCACACAACTTCCCTAGAATTATTTGGACACTTTCAGCCCTGGAATTGCCAATTTGCACTAAACTAAAGGCAAAATGAGCTTGAAAACTACCACTATTTGACATCACAAGTTGGAACAAAGCATTTTGAGCTTGGGAGATGATGACTAATAATTAAATAAAGAAACAAAACACAACTCTGTAAATGTTTTTGATGAGATAACAACATTAAAACATGAATTTAAGCTCATAAAAGTCATTTTTTTTGTAATATAGAGCCTTTAAATTGTGAATTTTAAACTTTAAATCTAATCACAATTATCTGTTCAGTCCAAGTGCGTTGTGATAAATAAACACTCCCTGCAAATTTGAACTGGAATTTGAAAAAATAACGACTAAATTTGATAAAGAAAATAAACATATGATCAAATATTAAAGTAGTAGTAGTATAAAGTAATATTCCTGGTTTGTCGGAATTGGCTTTTGTCCTTGTTTGCACTCACCTGTTGTTGTTGTAGCTGCCCCTCATGTCTTCTCCTCTGTGGGAGGTCTGGATGGGGCTGATGGGGTTGTGAGGGGTGGTCCGGACTCCGTTGTGGGTTTCGAAGCTTGTCCTGTGGGGTATCTGGCTGCTGGAGAAGTGAGTGCGGTAGGTGATGGAGCTGGGATTGTCTGGGCTCTGGATCGCCTCTTTCCCGCCCACTCTGGGTCTGTCACTAGGCAACGGAGTGATCTGCATGCTGACAACACAGAGCGAAAAATATACTTAAGATTCACGGGCTGCGGCGAAAAGACCAAATTAGGACTAAAATTAGCACAGGTAAAAGTAAATGTGGAATGTTATTAAGAGGGGATTAAGAAAGTAAAGCAATTTATGGATAAACACAAAGATATAAGGCTGTAAGCGAAGAATAAACTGAGGTCAAATGAGGACAATCGTTATTAAATGCTTAAAGGTCCTATATTACACAAAATGAACTGAGCTTTAAGCCATGTTATAATGCTGTTACCTCATAAAAACAGACCTGGAGTTACATTTTGTTTCATCCACATAGTAGTAAAGGATTTGAATATTCTTTACTACTAGCCTGTCTACATTTCCAATGCTCAAAATGCTCTGTTCCACCTTGTGATGTCATTTACTGGTAGTTTTCAAGGTAACATCTAACTTTTACCTTTGTTCAATAGAAATTGGGAATTCCAGAGCTGAAATCATCCAAATGATTCTACTGAAGGTGTGTTTTTATTAGGGGTGTGCACTGCCATGAATCTGGGGATATATATTAGTATTGTAATATATCAGGATATATCCCAATACTAAAACAAAGGACAATATATTGCGATGTATTACTTCTAATAATATAGTCATGTACACCTTCACAAACAGAAGATTGCATTATGTTAATTTATTTATTTTTAAATCATGACAACAGTAAATGTAACTCTGGAATTTGTGTGAAAAATATGATTATTTTCAAGAATTTGAAAGCAATTAAGTAAAATTTACAAAGAGAGAAAGTCATTATAATCTGAAATGAACTGAAATCTTTGATTTGCTTAAAAGGTATGAACTATGAACTGTCCTTTTGTGTTCATTAACAAGTATTTCATATTGTGTAGGTCACGTAAATAAGTTGCTTATAAATGCAGTTAGAATTGTTGAAGTGATAGAAATGTTTTACTTTGTGTGAAAGGGGGGCAGGATGTTACAAGTTTATACTTCTTTCTGCTCCATTCACATAAATGAAAAGGAGCAGAAACTTAATTATTTTTGTATTCATCTTTTATGAATGAAACAAATAAAAAAATGAAATGAATAAAATGTAGTATCACAATCACTGAATCGCTTTTTTTCTTACACCCCTAGTTTTTATCTAGCTTAAAAACAGTGTAGCACTTCCTGTATTAACAGGTGACATCACAAGTTGGAATAGACTGATTTCCATTTGAGAGAAGAGCTCAGCCTAAATATGCAACGATTGTGTGTTAAATATGTGTGAATAAAAAAATAAAAAACTCTGCAAAGTTTGTGATGACAAAACATTATAAGATAGATCAGAAAATTGCATAATATATCCCGTTAAATGTAGGTATGTATGCTGTGTTTTTCTATAGGCTGAGTTCACATGGCATCACAATATTCTTGAATCTGTATACCGGTAGTTTAAATTTGAGCTAGAGGAAGGTCAGGATTGAAGATTTGTTGACCTGGTTCATGGTTCATACTGTATCTCTGTAATTACTGGCTCCGTCCACATGAAGCAGAAACTAGCACAGCAAAAATGGAAAAATGTAATTATTTCTTTTCCCAACAGCTTCATAAAGTGGTGCCATTTTTCAAACCTCAAAACATGATCGTGGTCAGGACTTTAAAACATAAGATTAAAGGTGCACGACCTAACTTTTTTAGTGAAAGGTCGCCACAGAGACTTGCTTGTCTCTGTGGAAATGTCATTGCTTTGCCTCGAATGTTCCACAGTATAGAATCTATAGATTAAACCAAGTTACAGCACTATGTTATATTACAGTTCAGATCTGGTCAGACTCGTCCCTATTCACAGAAGGAATTATTGTATTTTTGAGCAATAGAAACAAACGGAATGAATAAATGCTAAATGGGAAGGTTTAACGTCATACCATGGAACAAAGCAAGAACATCTCCAAGGAGACAAGTAGGTAACAGCACTACGGTATATTACGCTTCAGATCTGTGGAGAGTCGTCAATATTCACAGAAGGAATTATTGTATATCTGAGCAACAGGAACAAAGGTAATGAATAAATGCCAAAATTAAAGGTTTCATGTCAAGGCAGGTTTTTGAGGCCAGTACCTCACAAGTATCAATAAATGTCATAATTTATGGATCATATGTTTCGATATAACAAAAAAAACCTGAAATCATAACGTCATCGAATTCAATGTGAACGTGACCTACAGACGTCAAAGTCATTAAGTCAAAGTGAACAAACAACTTTAACTGAGCACTTTTCGTTATCAAGACTTCTCAAACAGTACAGTTAACCTTAAAGGACTCACATTACGCCATGTTCTGATTTGTTATAATATTTCCTCATCGCGAACAGACCTGGAGTTGTGTTTTGTTTCGTTCACACATGTTTAAATCACAAATCTGTTCTTCTGAGTTCTTCCGATGCTATTTTGGTAATACAGAAAGCGCTCCAGTGTGTTTTTAAACTCCATACACCTTCACGAGAGTCATTTGGATCATTTCAACCCTGGAATTCTCAATCTCTACTGAACTAAATTTAAAACGAGCTGTTAATTTGTGTGTGAATGCAACAAAACACAACTCCAGATATGTTTTTGACAAGATAACAACATTATAACATTTCTTAAAGCTCACAAGAGTTAAGTTGAGGTAATATAAAATAGAATCTTTAATCCTAGTGTTACTTTGACCACAGACAAATTAAAAATACAACAATACACTACCTTTTGTGTTGGGTTGATCAATTTTAAGCTTGAGAAGACTTCAGAAAGGCAACGGAGAGAAACGGTTACATTGTACTAATCTCCACACTTTAACCACACAAAAGCCTCACCTCACGGGAACAACCTTTGTCACATGAACGATAAGAAAAAGTACAGACCAAGGACTAAACCGAGAATATTCAGCGGTGCAACTAAACTGGAAATGGAAAACAAATGGTATGAAAGCAGTCCAAAAACTATTAAAGGTCTTAAATAACAGATAATTGTCTCTTGTTGAGCTTTAAGCCATGTTACAATCCGGTTCTCTCCTCAAAAACATACCTGGAGTTTTTTTCACGCATGTTTGGGTTAATCTGCATTATTAGTCTGTCTACATCTCCAAACGCAACTCAAACTGCTCTGTTCTGTCTGAGTTTTCGCGACCTTTTACCTTTTTATTCAGTACAGATTGGAGATTTAAAACCAAAGTGGAGCTCTTCATGTATTACCACGTGACATCACAAGGTGGAATAGAGTGTTTGCACTATAGCTCCGCCCCTAGCAGCGGTTCTTGTTTCTGGACCATCGTTTAGTTGGTGCTGAATTGGAGTTTTATTTGTGTGGAAAAACAAAGAACTGGTTCAAGATTTGGCACTGGCTCTGAACCAGCACTGGAACTGCCTTGGTGGAAAAGGGGTAAGAGGGATTACATATATTTATAGAAACCTGACGAAATAAAATAAAATAAAATAAACAAATAACACAAGACTTGTAACATTGATTTCCTCATCATAAACAGTAAATACACACTTCAAATATAAAAATACAAATACAAAAATATCAAATTTCTGCCTCTTAAGAGTGAACTCTAAACCACATTATTTTAGTGACAGAGGATTCTTCATTAAAAAGACATAAGAGAAGCATGGACTATTACAAATGAATGAATCTTGCAATTAGATTTAAACTGGTTTTGTTGCACCTACTGCGCTACCTTTGATTACAGTGTACTGATAATGATTTCAAGTGCTCATATTACGCTATTTTCTGATGTTATAATGTAGTTTCCTCGTCAAAAACAGAGCTGGAGTTTTGTTTTGTTTCATTGACACAGGTTTAAAGAGCCATTAGCACAGCCACAACAATCCAACATGGCGCTGACTGGTGTGCTCTGGACTTTGAAACAGAGCGGACATTTGTGCTCACATCACGTCATTTCCCTTTTCTCCAGACATGGTGGGACATCGCATAACCAATAAGCACTAAAACATCAAAATAAGGCCAGAGATAGGTATACTCTTCTAGTTTAGTTTAGTCCATTTACACAGCAAATCAGCATAAAAAAGTTATTTTAGTGTTAAGTGGCCCTTTAATACACCCTGCATATGTAAGTTTAAGTTTTTCTCCCAAATGCGAAACACTCCACCTTGTGTTGTCATGTGAAAATAAAGAAACAAGCGTTCATAGTGATGTCACTTTTTGATCCTTCCTATCATTGTGAAGCAGAATTCACTAAGCGTTGGATTGTTCACCCACTAATAGGGAACGTAAGCTGGGTTTAGATCGAGGTGGGCAATTCTTTTTTCCACGAGGCCACATGAGAAACAGAAAATATCGTGGAGGCTTAACACCAAACTCAATTTTGCATAATATGAACTGTTTAGTTTTTTTTAATAAAAAGCATCATTGTATTGACATGAGAAACAGAAAATATCGTGGAGGCTTAACACCAAACTCAATTTTGCATAATATGAACTGTTTAGTTTTTTTTTAATAAAAAGCATCATTGTATTGTATACAATTGTATATCATTGTTTTGATGCTGTTCAGATTGGTAAGAGTGTATGTTATGACTAAGCAATGAAAAACTGAGGGTGCCTTACAAAAAATGTCATTAAAAAACACCTCTAAAATAAAGCCAAAGTAGCTTTAGTCCATGCATGAACTAAAATGATAAAATATGTTTATTTTGTAATTCAAATGAGCTTAAACAAGCCAGTCAGAATCAACCAAAGAGCCGTATGTGGCCCTTGAACTGTACAATGCCCAGGTCTGGTTTAGACCATCGTGAGACCGATTAGGTAATTAGGTAGCAGCATTCTAACATGACTTAAAGCTCACAAGAGTCCATTTAGTATAACCTAAGACCTTTAAATAGAGCCACTTCCTTGGCCTTGGGTGGTTTTGGTGTTTATGGGTGTGTAGTGTTGGCTGAAGGCAGAAAGGTGGAGACCTGAACACTCCTGTTTTATACAAAGACAAATCTTCCTCATTGGTGCGACACTGCTCTTGGGCACGTTTGTTTTCAATTCTGTGTTATTCAACCATAACTGTTTTCTTAAAATCTCTATAAAGGTGCACAGCGTAACTTTTGTACGGTCTCTTGTATTTAGCGAAGAGATATATTTGTATTGCTATATTTCTATATTTTTTAATTTTTACTTGCTACTTTCTATCGTTTATACCATGTCTCTTTGTTATTATAATATATTGTGATATGTGAGCAACGATAAAACAATAAAAACATTTGCATAATATATTTGAAACTATGCTTTGATGCATAAAAAATATACTTTATTTTAATTATTTCATCATCCACTACCGCAATAAAAATATGTATAGAATTTAAATTACCAGTTTCAAATTTTAGATCCTGCCGCCCTACAATTAAATGAGACTTTGTCTGGGAAATGAGATGCCAGGTAAATCAAGCAGCTTAATCCAATGTGGAGGAACAACAAAGATGTTTTCACGTTTTTTTTTTTATAAGCTTAATGTCTCTGTATATTGTCCCTTCAAATAAAAGACTAAACGCATAAAAGAAGTTTTTATACATTACATTTTGGCCATTTTGGTTTTGCACCAAGAGAGAAGAACCTGTGTGTTTGCCCACTTGAGTCACTTTTCTTTTTCTGATATTGCACCACGATAACGATCGTTTCCTCATTGTCCAAAGCAAACTTTTTTTTCCTGTTCCTGGAAGGTGCACTGCTTAAAGGGCATTTAACTGAATTAGAAAAATGTAAGTTGCATAACATATAAATATTGTTTCTATAGTAAAGTGTTAAAAATTCCAATATAATGAGAATTTGTTTTTAATAAAATCAATAAATAACGTCACTTGTGCTCTTTCCAACCATCAGGTATATGACCATGACAACACAACATTGGAAATTATGATTATAGCATTAGCTCATATTTAAATAGCTGTGTATACTTGTATATACTTGCAATGACATCAAATCCAAATTTCTTTTTTCAGAGCTGAAGAATTCAAAAGGGAGAAATTCAATAGTATTTAAAATTAAAAATCTAATGGGGCAAATTATCTTCATAGTCATGTTTAGGAGTTTTCAACCAAAAAGGTGAGAGTGACAAACTGATAGTGTTAGTGAGTGCCAAGGCTGCCCTGGGGCAAACTGACATCTGGCTGCAAAATGGAAAGTCTTAATATTGTGAAAAACAACACGAGTTCTGTGCTGGTCTAAAGTTTTTCCTGACTTAACTTATGCATTCAGAGACCCCTATTTATTCACAAAAAGGCAATAGGTTTATAAGCTCTTTTCACAACTTTCAGAGACCAGAGCAGAGTTTTGCCATCATGGTAATGCAACATCAAATCTGAAGGTGAACTCAAGATGGTATCGCATTGTTTTAGCTTGTGCTCACTGGCCTTAAAATAATTTTCTATTCCGCATTACTTTCTCAAAAGGGGCTAGCTCCTCCTACCCGTGTAACATCTGTTATAGTGCCTTAAATACCAAAAATTGTCATCAAAATTGCACATGAACACCCACTCACGACATAATTTACACTGGGAGATTTTTATGATACACGAGCTGTCGAGATGAGATCAACTTTGACCTCAACATGGAATAAAGCAGCGAAAGTGTAGTGAGTGTAGATGCGTTCTGTTAAACATTCTCTGCTGCTGTAGCCTTCATAATCAGGTGGTATACATAATTCTGTTCTTCCTGTAACAGATGAATTAACAAGTCTAAAATTGTTTTGCCAAAGTAACAGGTCAAGATGAATTCCGGGTCCACCATGTTTCACTTCACTATGACAACAAAAGCTCTTGAACACAACACGTAATTTCTACTTCACAAGTGGAAAGGATCATCTTTCCCATACCACATGAAGGCACCATCAGAGCGATGGCTGCTAGAGCGGTGCTATCATGGGATCAGAGTGGGGCTAGGCTAAGTCTTGCAAAAATCATTTTTAGGCGCTTTGAGGATTTAAACATTTTTAAAAGTTTATGTTTTGAAAATGTTAAAAAAATCTCTACAAAATCAGACCTTTGTGAAAATTGTGGATTCATTATCAGCCGAACTTGGGCAGTTTAAATTCCCAAAATGCATTGAATTCTATGGGAAAAATCTTTCTGGGCACAAGCTCCCAGAAGCTGTAGTACCTGGAGCGGCCACTAGTCGGTCTAGTGCCGGGAAAACGGGGCTTGTCCAGTTTTTATTATAGATCCATGTAATGTAAGAACCAGTATGCTAAACGGAGTGGCACTTTCAAATTAGATGGAGACAGTACCCAGTGGATTTGACCTTAAGAGCTGCTTCTACAATAAATCTGTACTGTTGCATGGCTCACTTTCAAATACACGGAACAACTAGGGCATAGTGCCTTTAATTGAATTGACTGAATAAATTATTGAATGCTAAAAAAATAATAAAAGTCACACTGACCGACGCAGCCGTGTGGGGGACTTCGGGGGCAGACCATTGCTGGAGGAGGACCCTAGGCCTGGTCTGAACGGGCTGTGGTCCAATTTTTGAACTGCAAAAACAGGAAAACAACACAGAAACAAATCAGAATACAAAGTGATGGTGAAAACAAGGGGTTGATCAGTTGGGAGAGCATTTGTGCTGTGATATGATGTCCAATTCCAGCTGCCACAATGCTGACTGTATTTGTGTTTGAAAACTGTAGTAATCAATGTGAGTACACACAGTAGCTTTTAGATTTTTTTTTTTTCCATTTGTACCAAAATTACTACGCAATGCTGTCGAATCCTACGTGTATCACAGATTAAGAAGATAAAACTGGAGAATAAAGTTAGTACAGAGCAATGGGCATGTACCAGTGGTGGTGAAAACTGGTGTTGACTGGCAAATGGCAAAATAACTGGCAAATAATCGATTAATGATTGCTCAAACACAGACAAATCACTGCAAATACAACTTCCAGAGGGTAAATGAGAAGGGGAAACAGCTATAACTTGATTTAAAAGCTCTGAAAAGTTTTAAAAAAACAGAATAAAAAATAAATATCACTCAGACCATGCCCACAGTGCATGATTAAGATCTTGTCACAGCCTGTAACACACCACCTTGCCTTTGTCATTGTGGAGTTCAGGTTCGTTTTATGGTTTTATTCAAGCATCCTGCCCTGTGTAAATAGAACTGTGCCCAGACACTGCAGCTTTCTCGCGCTTACTGCTGTGTATAAAGCTCACAGTTCTATAGAGGCATCGATCGACTGCTCTTGAAAGACCTTCCACCTTTGTTTAACTTTCTTTGAGATAAACTGAACAAATCAATGTGCAAAACAAGTGCATTTCAGGAATGCTATGCAGATGGTTATGAGTTTAGTTTTAATAGAATGGTCGCACATATGGAGGATGCTTAAAGATCTTATATTACACAAAATGGACCCTTGTGAGCTTTAAACTGACTAACCCTACTCAAAAACATACCTGGAGTTGTGTTTCGTTTTATTCACACAAGCTTTTATTATTAGTATGTCTACGTCTCCAAAGCTCAAAATGCTCTGTTTTACCTTGAGATGTCTTGTAGCTACCTTTTAGCTTTTGCTCAGTAAACACTGGCATTGTAGTGAAGGTGTGTGGAGTTAAAAAACACAATGGCACACCTCCTGTTTTACCACATTCAACAATAAAAACAAATAATTAAAAATCTCTGCTGCTTGTTACAGTGAAATTCCACTATGAAGAGACAGGATTATCAGTTCTGCACTATTGAACAGGAAGTCATTGGAACTATTTCTGTTACTAACCTGGTTAAGATCCATATTGAAATTTACAATAAAAAATCTAAAATTATCTACTTATGGTATGGTTAAGTACAGGAAACAAGCAGAACATGCCTTCTTTAAAGATCCTATTTTACACAAAATGGACTCTTGTGAGTTTTAAGCCATGCTAGAACTTTGTTATTCATTAAAAACATACTTGGAGTTGTATTTGTTTCATTCACATGTTTGAGAAACCTTTTATTATTAGTCTGTCTACATCTCCAAAGCTCAAAATGCTCTGTTTTACCTTGTGATGTCATGAAGTGTTAGTTTTCAAGTGAACAGCTCCTTTTACCTTTAGTTCTGTAGAGATTGGTAATTCCAGATCTGTTGTCCAAATGATTCTAGTGAAGGTGTGTGGAGTTTAAAAACACAGTGGTGCACTTCCTGTATCAGCACATGACATCACAAGGTGAAGATTTTGTGTGCTAAACGTATGCGAGCTGACGATATTATTTTGAGACTTTTGACGATATGATATCACAATATTTTGGTTATTCTTACACCCCTATAATCCAGTATTGTCCTGTAATTGCTGCACGCTCACAAAATGCCTGTTTTCGCACACACCCTTTCTCCGCCCACTGCACTGGGCTTACTTGTGATTAATAAAAGGAAAAAAAATGTGTCTCCGGGTCATATACACAAAGTCCAAAAACATCACGTACGCATTTTACAACAATAAAAACAAAAATGAAAATTTGCCGCTTGTTCCGGGAAGTCATTGGTCTCATTTCTGTGACTGCAAGTTGGATTCAACATTGCAATTTACAATGGAAAAAATCTAAAATCATCTACTTAGGGTATAGTTAAGTACCAGAAAGAAGAAGATAAGGTGCTTTGGTTTTAAACGATGAAAAGATTTTAAGAGATTTTGTCCCCGATGGTGTCTAAACATGTGAAGCATTTGAAAACACGGTGTTATGAATGGCCCCTGATCTGATATAGCGTGAGGTGTGATTAGATAAGACGTATCTGCAGTTTCTATTTTGAACTCAAGAGTCTGAGAAATACTGCACGAAATATACTTTAATTATTCACTAGGCAAGGAAATAACCTACAGTATTTTATGGGACGGCACTATTGATTGGTACAAGGAAAATGTCAGTCAATATATCAGCTCAGGGATATCACCATGGCAACAAAATATTATGGCTCATATTTAAATTGCTCTTTCTAAACTTAAAGGTGCATTATGTAACTCTTCTGGTGGAGGGTCTGTCATATGCAGTTATATCTTTGTCTGGGAATGCTTCATAGTATGGCATTAAACCATTCTGTCTTCATGGAGACCAAACCAGATCAGGTTACAGGTCAGATCTGTGGAGAGGCGACCATTTTGTCATTTTTGAGATTAGCAAATTTTGAATATTAGAGTATATTGTCTAATAAAATATATATGTTTTTAAAAAGAACTGGTTAATACTAAATAGTACAGAAACGTGTGTCATTTTCACAAAGGAACACATCTGTAATTTTGAGTTTTTATGATTTTATGGTACAAATCACAATATTTACTATTTATAGATACAATGAGGTAGATTTCTTATAGCTTGGGATAATATTGTTTGATAATAGCGTAATTGAGAAAATAAAAAATATAAAGGTAATTCAATCTGTGTCACCCGTAAACACCAAACACTGGCTGGGCTGTTGTTACAAGATCCCCAAAATTGGGTTAATGGACGGACATGCAAATTTTAGAGGAATCATGATCAAAAAGAAATTTACATTTATATACGACCAGTCAAAAATTTGGACACACCACCTCATTTAGTAATTTTTTTTTTTTTACTTACAACTCTACTTTCTATATCTGATATACAAACAGAAGACATCAAATATATGAAGCAAGATGTATGAAATTATGTAGCAAAGAAAAAAAAAAAAATCTCTACTAATATTTATGAACAAGGCAAAAAGGATTCAGGATTTGGTTGCAAAATTTTCAGAAAAATATATTAGTAGAGATTTAACCATTTTTTTCTTTGCTACATAATTCTATAAATATTAATTCATATATTTGATGTCTTCTGCATGTACATTAAAAAATATGTATTTCATTTTTATAATATGTTATCTTATTAAAATCTTATAATAATCAGATTTTGAGTGTAACTCCAGACAGTGATGCAAAGAAGTGAGGAGTATCATCTAAAAACTACAACAAAAAAAAACCTACAAAAACTACAATTCAAAGGCACATTATGACATAAGTATAAGTGGGCAGGGCTTGCATCTATACTGACCATAAACTGTAAATGGACATAGCTCAAGCGCTAGCTGCCGCGTTCCAAATAGGAAGGGAGCATGGGCGCGCTTCCAGCTCCATAGACGGCTCCATCGACTCACTTTCTATTGAAAAACTGTCGCCCCTTTCTCTATAAATGCTGCTGTCAGGCTTCTCATTTTGGTCTTAAAATGTTCACATTAACCCACTCTACATGATCCTGGGGTTTTTATTTCACTATTTTCGACATAAGATCAAGATATGAACATTATTAACGAACAAATCAGGTGTCTTCTTTCACAGAGGATTATCTACAAAGCATCAATAAAGCACAACCCACTGAAAGTACACTACAAATACCCATACAATACTTCACTGCAAGGTGCAAGTACACCAAGTACTCAGGTCAAAGTCATAGTTGATCCATCATGATGTTTTAGTCTAATTATTATTTAATTGGTATTATAAGGATTTAAATGGACAACAGCACAAAGGAGTAAGTATGTGGTGAGTTAGCTGGAGTTTTGGGAGTGACTGGACAGTTTAAGCTGCCTTTTTATTCGTGAACACGCTGTTTACTTGTGCTTCTCTCTGCTGATACCTCGCAGCTGATGTCATCAACATTCCTGGGGGTGTGATGCTAACTAGAGGCAATGCTCTGTCTCTCTACGCTCTGCTAGACTTTAATTTGAGCTCAGGTTATAACACAATCTGATCATGAAGAAATTTATTTTAGTGACAATACTTCTTTAATAAATCAGTCCTTGTGCAAAGTTACTAATAATATTAATATATTTTAAGCATTGAAACTGTAAATATACTGTATAACTGCATAAACAAGTTTCCTTCCAGCAGCCAAAGATTACGATACAGCATCACCAAATTTAGTATCACCACATATTGATTTTTCAGTATTTTTGTACAGACTAATCGCCCAGTTGACTATCATATTAGGTAATGTTGAATTCCACGTAGATAGTGCCACACCAAAGCCCACAAAGAACCGGACCTTGGACTGGGGTTTGGCCTAGACAGCTGTAAAATACTGCAGTAAATGATCAGTCCGCACTGATAAGAGTCCAGACCAGGATTCAGCCATTAGATCAGAGGGAGCAGGAGCTGTTGTGGCGTGAAAAGGAGGAGGAACTATGCAGACAGTTCAAGGATCTGTATAGAGATGTATATGAATTCGGCTTAATTTATTCTCAAAATTAACTCTTGTGAGCTTTTAAACATATTATAATGCTTTTATGTCATCAAAAACATACCCGGAGTTGTGTTTTGTTGAGTAATCCTTTATTATTAGTCTGTCTAAAGCTCAAAATGCTCTGTTCCACTCTGTGATGTCATAAAACGGCAGCTTTCAAGTTAACAGCTTTCAAGTTAACAGCTACATTTGACATTTCGTTTAGTCAATATAGATAAAAATATAAATAAAACAGAGCTGAAACGTAGTGAAGGTGTGTGGAGTTTAAAAATACAGTGGAGCGTTTCCTGTGTTGCCATGTGACATCACAAGGTGGAGTGTTTTCTGGAGGGTTTGTGTGTTAAACATGTGTGAATTGAACAAAACACAACTCCAGGTATCGGATATTAAGCTCATGGGCATGTGAAAGCACTAAGCATTTATTTTCAGTCAAATCAGGATCATTTTGTACTCCGACCCACAAATAAACAAATAAGCACAACATTTGAATAAGGCTTTTATAGATTTTTTTTTTACATTATAGTCCTTAAAATTTCAACTTTTGGGATGTTAGCTTCAGCTGTGAAATGGATTGCCAAGACTCAACAAATGCTCAATTTGCTACCTGTCAGTGCATACCTCCCTGCAGCTTTACTGCTCATTGTATTTACCTAAACAAATCCAGGTGGTATTTGAAATCAGACAGATCCTCATTGCATAACTAGTTTCCACTTATAATGAGATGAGACAAGACGGCAGAGGCCCAAATTACAGTCTCAGCTTCACAGAAAGAAATGGGCAATATGAGGGAAAAAAAAAAGATTTTTTTTTGTCCACAATTTTGAACAGTCTGGGTTTTGCAATTTGAATTTCTTCTATCTTACTGAAAATAAACACATGGACTTCAAATGGCTTCAGCTTTTCAGAATTTATTGATTTTGAGACTACATTTGTGATTAGTAACATAAAACAATTGCCTTTATGTATCTGAACGTGATGCAATTCATCCTTTAGCAAATATTTGAATAAATGTACTATTCTCAGGTATGCAGCTGGGCGTCAGAATCACTACTGTTTTCATTTCGTGTTGAAAGGACCAGTAATTCCGGAGAAATATTGCGCTTTACACCAAAACTGTGCAGTGTTTGATGCTCTAAACATAATTTTGTTGTGACAATGACAATAAAACCTTGAATCTGAAACTTTGAAATCCATATTTAAAGGCAAACGCACACAGACTTGAAACACAGGACACGTGAGGTGATGTAAAGAGACCCCGACTCGGAGCTTTCACCTAAACAAGAAGGCGGTGATTCCTTTTCAGAACCACATGCTCTTACTGCCGCACAATTGACTGTAGAACTGTCAATTAAAATACGCCTCATCATTATCCTAATCCTTATCACCGAGATGGACCAAAGTTTAGATCCATTTTTGGCACAGTCCTACTCCAAAGGATTAAGTTTTAATTGGGAGTAATTTTCTCAAGGTTTTTTACAGAATTAGTTTTAAACGCTGGGAACAATTTAATGAAGTCGGTTAATGTTAGTTGTTCTGATACCAATGTTGACACTTTGTCTTTAGAAGTGGAATGTGTAACTTTTCTGGTGGAGGGAACGTCAAACGTTTTTCTCCATGAAGATTTTATTGCTCCGTCTGGAATGTTCCACAGTATGGTATTAAACCTTTCTATCTTCATGGAGATCAAACCAGACCAAGTTAGAGGTCAGATCTGTAGAGAGGCTCTGCTCACAGTCAGAATGCTGTTTTTTCTAAGTATTTTTGAGCTATAAAACCACCTCTAAGGGACTAAGTTTAAAGTCATACTGTGGAACATTATGTCCAAGGAAAGAAGCAGGTAATGGACACTCAGCCAAAGCGTTACACAGTACTAGGGTTGAGACTGAACATATCCTTTATTTCCGTTAAACTCAAACAGAATAAGGTTAAAAATTATTCGGATGTGTGACTACAGAATAGCTTTATAAAGACACAAGTTTATTCTGAGACATTTTGGGCCAACATTGTCCAGTAAATCCAGTAAATGTATGGACTCTTTCAAATCATCCGAATGTTCAAAATTCTGGAAAGAAATTCTGGCAAAATGAAGCTAACATCAGATATTTATAATGATTAACTGACGAGCAGATCTAAATGCTAATGGTTTTATGACATTATAACAAAAAATAAGTCACAATTTTGAAATTCTGAGCTATGAATCTTGCTTCTCTGTTTAAAGAAATACAGTTTTCTAACCCTGAAATAGTATTTGGGCTTCACAAAATGTATAATTTATGATGAAATGTGTAATATATCTGTAGATGAAGTGAAAAATTTCTGTGAGGATTTGTCCAATAAAACCTGAAAATGTGGAGTTTGCCTTTGTAAAATGCTTAGTGTCGATTTTAAACTCTTGTCAGATAAACAAATAATGTAAAACGCAATTCTAAGTGTTTATAAAGTGGGCTCTGAATCATTCACATGGATCTGAGAGGTTTTCATTTTCCACATTGTCCTTTATTTTTCGTATTTTTCAATATTCTGAAGTCAATCCCAGTTTTCCCATTAATATCCCATTATGTTCCACTTCATTTTTGCCTCCAGCTGCATCCATTCCAGAATTTAGAACGTCTTTGTTCACAATTTTTCAAAGGGTCTATTGACTAAAACTAAATATCTATTGAATTGATATCTTGGAAGCTGATATCAGATCCACCAAAACAGTCACACCTTTGCAGAGAAACAAATCAACCCCAAACAAACACCTAAAATCTGATACTACTGATACGATTCTCCACTATAAATACCCAGGTGTGCTCTCTGTTTTGTTTTGACTGACGATGAGTGATACAGAGCTTCACTCGCGATGACGTAAAACTATAGCTCTTACTCTCAACTCAAAGTAAACCGGTCCATCAGGTTTAAATCAGTTCACTTCTTTGTCCTGTGTGCAATAATACAGGCTGCATCTGCTTTACATGTACAATACAATACAAAACCTCAGCTATTCATTAGAAAACCATTGAAAACCAGTCTGTCTATTCTTGTGGAAATGGTTACAATATCTCTGTACACTTTATTAAATTTGCTCTCGAGGTTGCATGAGACTTATAAAAGGAAAAATAAATTGATAAAAATAAAAACACTGTATGGATAAACTCAAATTAAAGATCTTATATTGCACAAATGTGACTCTTATGAGGTTTAAGTCATGTTAGAATGTGACAAACTTTTCAAAAACAGACCTCTTTTGTTTCATTCATGCATTTGAGTCATCCACTATTATTAGCCTGTCTACCTGAGTTTCTTTGTATACAGTAGTTTTGATCCTTACTTTCTGTAGGCACTTGTAGATCGGTCTGCTTCTTCTTCCTCATGGACTTTCGGACCCAGGACTTCCGGAGGTTGGCATCTCTGGTGAACTCCGTGTGGGACTCGTTCTCGTCTTCATCGTAGTCGTGCAGCGGGGCCACGGGGGGCGGGCGCTTTTCAGGGTGGTTATCCTGGGACCTCAGCCCGCGGAAAAATAAAGTGATGACGGACATCCTCCTTCGAATACAGTGTGGTTCAGGTAAAAAAAATATTTAAAAAATAATAAAAAAACTGTGGAGAGAAAACAAAGTACAAAATTTTCAGTATGATGACAAATTTAGGACTTTTGCTATAGCGATGAACAATTTCAAACTAAATATTACATCTTTTGGGTGGGAATAAGTCCTCAACAGGAAGCTGAAACCATCAACTGTATATATAAATGGACATAGCTAACCTGCTAGCTGTCGCGTTCTAAATAGGAAGTGAGCATGGGCCCACTTTGGGCTACATCCACTCTGACTTAACATTGAAAAATTGTCATCCTGAGCCTCGTCGTTTTGGTCTTAAAATATTCATATTAACCCACTCTACATGATTTTGGCGTTTTTATTTAGCTAAATTCGCTCCTATAACTGCTACCC
>KN498217.1:0-16513 GCA_000787155.1 Scartelaos histophorus | reverse complement strand
AGACTTTGTGAACTTAAAAAAAAAAAAAAAAAAAAAATAAACCATGATTTAAAAATATATTAATCCACTGTGAATTTGAGGTGTGAAAAATTTGTTCTAAATGTTACAGGAATATTTGTGCTGCAGATTTCCACCTTTGATGGGACCAACACAAAACTAGGCTCAGAAGTTGTAAACTAAAACTTTTACGTATGAAAACAATGCAAAGGAGAGGATTAGATGAAGCTTCATTTGCTTGTAACATAAAGTAATTAATTTAACCCTGTAGTTATATTGATTACTATAGGGTCCATGAACCACAGATTAATCCATGAACCAGAAATGACATGAGGAAAGATGCTTGACATGATTCTTAACCATGCAGACTAACAAAGTAATCACAGCCTCATTAACTTATGTTTATGGACAATAAATTAAAACAATCACAAGTGGGCCTAAGGTTCAGATAATTTGTGGATCATATAAATAGAAGTCATTATATATTCAATTACAACAGCATCAACATGCAATCATGAAGGCAGCCTACCAGCACTAATAAAGACTCTGATACAAACAGCTCCACTGCTACACCATTACAGATGCTCACTTTTATTTATTTAGAACCTATAAACAAGACGGTCGCTATTGTTTGCAGTTCTGGGGCTGGTTTGAACCCCTAAGTTTTTTTTTTTTCAAGAATGGTCAGATCCAACTCTTGTTCCAAAGAAATACCCATGTGGTTTGAATATCCAGGAAGCAATCTACTCTAGTGTAGTTAGAACAAAAGCTCTTCTTATTTTTAAAGTCAAACTGATTATTACTGTAAATATAAGTAAATTCAAATTCTGTGTAGTGGGGAGGTGGGCCTAATAATCTGCCTGATTACAAAATGAATAGTGCATTGACGCAGTGGATCACTAAAATGAAACATGCTGTCCTGTCTGAACGCAGCTCGCTGGTTGCAGATGACTTGTATCCAGTGAGAATGTAATTAACACAGTGTAGCTCCTCTAAAGGTCCCTGTTAATGGGAGAGACACAGGTGAACAGACGGATCACGTTCGGCCTCTGAATCCATCAGCGAGCCCTGACCTCTGCCTGCCATTTGCACTCAGAACATTGTCCAGCAGAGCACCAGGAAATATGCCTCCACTTTGGAATGGAGCACTGCACTTTATAGGGCATGGACAGAGCCTGTAACTTAAAAGCAAAACGGCCAATCACAGGCCGGAATATTTTTACACAGTGTATTTTACCGAGTCCTGTCATAAAGTGGCAACATTTGGTCACATCGCTAATGTTTTTTGTGTAAAATAAGCTTGGGTCAGGCAGATTAGGCAAGTAACATCTGCATTTGTTAGTGGTTCTTGTATTTTACTTTAGAAAACCACAATGTGTCATGTGCTGTCAAAATAACTTATATATCTACATATATTTACAAATCACAATCAGACTGTATTTGTCAAGATAATGAAGTACCATTACTTTTATCTATGAACAAACAGACCAAAGGGAGTACTTAAAATCCTCTCATTTATGTTTCAATGAAAATATCTATTTTCAATCATTAAATAAATGTAAATCCATGCAAAAAGAACTTGTTAACATACAGTGTTTAATTTACAGGCTGTCACAATATCTCCCAATAATGAGGCCCCATTTTAACACAGCAAATGCTGTGAGAAAACTTCCTCTCCTTCTCTTTCTCTCATTTCTCTGTGAGAGCAGAATATCTGACCCTCTGCTCATCTCCAGTAGTTTATCTGAAGCACAAACAAAGACAAACATTCATTAGGAGGAAAAGATGCAACAGCTGTCCTGAGACTTACCAGGACTGAGCTATTGTCTTGAAACAAACCATTTTAGCAAGTGTAAATTCTGTAAATTCTGTTTTACACAGTTTTACTAAGGACTTGCATGTTTGCAGAGGCTTTGTAAACATTTTTTTTTAAATTGTTCTTTAATTCACTCAATTCAATAAAACTCCTGCATCTCTAATTGTGCAATCATTAAAGCATGGAGACAACACCATCTGGGTTCTTCAATGTATAAAAGCTAGAACAGATGTGAAGAGATTGTACTAAAACAGCTAAACTTGACATTGTACTAAAAGTATGATCTCAGTTAAGTACAGGACCAATGTAACTGAGAATTCTAAAAGTGGAACAAAAACATTGTCCAAGGTGCGACTAGATGAAAGTGTTTACAATACTGGCTCCATTTATCTATTAATACAAGGAACGTCTGTGTCTGTGTCTGTGTCTGTGTCTGTTCCACGCAGAACTCTCGAACCTCATCTGACTGATCTCACATTTGGAGGGTTTCATTGTCCTGGTACTGGGTGTGTGCACTGCCAAGTTTCATGTTGTTAGGGAAAAAATGCTAAAGATATCGGTCAAAAACAACCTTTGGAATCTTCATTTTAATGTGGTTATGATGTGCAAAACTCTGCACTAGTTGTAAAAAAATACTACAATTGGTAAATGGCCACATTTATATAGTGCCTCACCACCTTCAGTATACGGTATATGCAGACACTAGAGGTCAGGGCGTTAAGTATCTTGCCCAAGGACACAACTACACTGTTCATCTATGGGAGCTGGAATCATGCTGCCAACCTGTGGGTCAGTGGATCTGACCACTCACCCAATGATGTTCATGTCAACTTTGTATCAGTGGACCAAGCTCCTCTGCCACATGCTTCTACCGTCTTAGAAAAGTGCTTAATACATATTTGCATTTTGTCATCCTGAATATAGCCCAGGAGCTGAAGCCGTCTATTTAGAAATGTCCCTTTTGCAAAACTGCGTCTTTGCGCGTCATTCATAACATAGCCTAGTTGGAAAGTTGGCGACATTGAGGCATAAAACAGTCGAGTCATGCAGAAGCAACAATGTAAGTGCTCTGAGAGAGTGAGGCACGCAATGAAAACAGGATCTTCAGCACAGCCCATTCCTGAAGAGAGTAAAGCAAACTTTCAACAAGAAAGTCGCCCAGATGTCAAGTGTGGGAGGCAGCGGCACATTTATTTATTTATCTCTGTTTATATGACTGTCAGTAATTTATTCTGAATGCAGGATTTTAAAATACTTTCCCCTTACAGATTAGTCGTGGGGCTGCAACATCCAGCACTACGCTCCCCTCTCTCCTGGATTGTCAAACAAATATCTCTGAAAAGGTGAAATTGCTGCCTGTGTGCTGAGCTGAGGCAAAATGGTGGGGCAGAGCCAGAGATGGCACAGTGAGTCCATACACAAGCACACCACACAAATGAACACAACAGTCTCACAAGAGCCTTGGTTTATCCAGGTTTAAGGAGACACGTTTGGAGAGGAACAACTTGGGACACAAAGATGGCTGACGTGTGACTGGCGATGGCCCTGGTTCAACGAACAAAGACATGCAGCACACCCCCAAACACACACAGCCCTAAACACACACTCAGGTGCACAATGAAATCTAATCATATTCAGATTCAGCGCAGAGGGATTACGGCGGCTGATTGCAGGATGAGAACATGTCGGGGGAGAATTGGACGCTTATTCCTGTTGCGCTGCGTGTTATGTGACCTCTCACTGACTTACCTCTCACATCAAACATTTTATCAGCACAAGAACTGCATTTTGGTGGTGAAAAAAGTAGAATTATATGATTCTTAATATTTTTCCCCAAACCATCATCATCTTTAGTAAGCTTTTCTCCAGAACAATTGGGTGAAACACATGTTTTTTTCTCTTTTTTTGAGAGGGAAATATCCCAGGAAAAGGTTGGACAGATTGCAGTTTGTAAATGAAAGAAAATGCTGGTATCTTTGTGTGTCAGCTCTACAAAAGCCCTGTCTAAAGCTGGAACAGAGTCCTTCATCTAAGTATAAGATGAAAAATTGACTGTAATGTGTCGCTTGAGGGTGGAGTTAGTTGAGTTTGTTTAAATACAGTTTGAAGCCCACTCCCTGTGCACCATGAACATTATGTAAGTCAAACGATAAAACACTCCTAATAATACAAATATAAACCGATGAAAGATAAACTTACTATGTTCATGAGTGTGAGAAGGTATTTCTGAACATGCTCTTTTCCGTGAAACTGGACCACGGAGTCATCGACCCCCAGCAGCACCTCGATGTTGTAGGCCCGGTCCAGGGCGTGTCTACGGGAACGTCCAGCCCGTGTGTGGTTTATGCTCTGCTCCACTCCACGGTACAGGGTCTCCAGGTCCATCAGGCCCCCCAGGTCTGCACCTGTAAGCACAATACACACAGTCAACATACTGACAGCTCTGCTGTGTGCGTCCAGGGCTGTGGCATGTCCTATAAGTGGCGGTAACGTAGTCAGATCCTCTCCTATTCAGCAAATATTTCTCCCTGTGTAGAGGCAGCAGATGGTGTAAACTAAACACATGGACTGAGCTGCTCCTGCACACAGGTGCAGCCCACTCTGCTCCTGCTTGGGCTCCATACAGTCAGGCTAAATGCTAATGACATGAGACTCTTATTACAGGTTAAATGTGGAATTTAACAGTGCCAAGAATAAGCAAGCATCACAAAATGTAGAACATGCTGTACTGAGAACAGTTTTCAAACAAGTCAACATTTCTTATTTTAAATTAACATTGACTAATGTTCCAAAGGCTGAAGTTTCCCTGCTTAAAAGCTATTGGCAGACAGGCTCCAGCCACCCATGAACCAAAAGAAGAATAACTGGCAGGAGATAAATGAATAAAAGCAGTCAAGGTAACTGTGCTGTTATTGTGTCAAAGGCGTGTTTTTGAGCGCGACTGAAAAACTAAATCAGGTAGCGGAGCTTTCAGGTATCTAATCCAATCCTGTTTTCCTTTTAAGCTCGGCAATGGCAGGCTGTGAGTCCATAGATGATAAATTGTCCTGTCTTTGGAGTCAAGGCTGCGTGCTGTCCTCCCCTCCTCATCCCGCTGTCTCTGTCTCATCCTCCTGGTATGGACACACAGCATGACGCTGCTACAGGAGCCTAGGAAGGACAATTCACACAGTCTTGCACATTCAGCCTGTGAGGACCCAACAAAGCCAAATCTAGTACAACTCAATCACAGTCAATGCATGGACAATAAATCTTTTAAAGAATATTTTGAGATAAGTGAAGTTAGATCTTGAAATTCCTCTTGTATTCTAGATGGGTTCTAACAGGTTCTAACAAGTGCTACGGATCATAGTGCAAGAAGAAGAAGCTCATCTAGTTATGTGTAAAGTGTAAATAAATCAAATGGTTTGTTTATTTCCATAATATATCACAATCAAATCGAAATTGGAATGTAAGTTGTTACAATTACAATTATCTAAGTCTGTAATTATTTTGACAATAGAATGTCCTCTGCAAAGAAGACCATGGTACTACCACTATTACTTCTTTTCTTTTTTCTGTTTTCTTCTGTATTTGTCTATTTTTGTTTTATGTTGTCTTCCATGTTTAGGGTGTATGTGTATTTGAGGGAAAGGTGTGGTTTAGGGGGCAGTGAACTTTGTTGCTTTATGTATTTGTGTCTTCTTTATATGTTTATTATTATTATTATTATTATCATCCATCCATCCATTTTCTCCCGCTTAATCCGTCTGGGTCGTGGGGGCAGCACTGCCCATTACTCTGTGCACCAGACCCAGACCCTATGAACCCCTCTGCAGGTGGTGAGCCCACAGGAGGGAGGGACTCCTCTACGGTCCCTGATAGTAAACTATTCAATTATTATTATTATTATTATTATTACATTGATTAATATTTTATTGTGTCCTAATGAGATTTTTACATCAGTTTATCAGTTGATAATGCAGTCGTCTCTCAGATGTTAATGCTTCTGTAGTTGTTTACTCCTAGCAGAACCTTCTTTTTAAACACACTGCATGTCACAAATTGTAAATTGTAAAACTTGATTTAATTTGTATCCAAAAATTGTGGGTCCCTTCATCTTGTCCAAACTGACTTCAATGAATGTTTGGGGAGGTACGAGCTAACCTGCCCTTTTTGACCAAAGCAATAAGGCCTTAAGACATACTAACAATGAAGAGTTTTATTTAGACCATTCTCTTAAATGTTAACATTCCTGAAGCTGCTCATAACGTGGACTTTGAACATAATTCTACTTCTTAAAGCTGCACTGTGTAACTTTTTGGGTGGTTAACTGCTTGTTTCTTTGGATATTTTATTGCTCTGCCCCAGGAATGTCCCAGGGTATGACATCAAACAGCTCTACCTTACATTTATTTAATTACAGCCGGTTTTAGAGCTCAAAATACCTAGAAAAAGAGGCATTCTGACTGTGAGCCTGGCTGCCTCTCCACAGATCTGACCTGTAACTTTGCCTGGATCATTCTCCAAGATGACAGAAAGCTTTAATGCCACTCAGACAAAGCAATAACATATGCACAGAGAAAAGCATTTGATGGACCCCAAGTTACATAATGCACCTAAAAAAAAAAAAATAACAAAAAAATAAAAAGCACACAAAATCTCCAGCTAAACCAATATTAATCGGTGAGCAGTCTTATTGTCCTCGTCAGAAACTTCTCCTCAGATATAAAATACAGGACAGAGCTTTTGTTGCCAAGGCCCTGAAGTTAATTTAACATGTGCTATACAGTCACAGCTCAAGTGTTGTGACACGTACAGTTAGCAGAAGTGAAGATACAAGGAAGAGAGGGGAAACGGAGAGAAGAGCTGCCACCTTGCCTCCCAATCAGCAAGGGGCATCCCACAATCCCACTCCCTCTTATGCAATGTTTCCACGGCAACGTACTCATGGGTAACACAACGACCGCGCGGCTAATATTGGCTCCTGAGTCGCTAGGAGAATAAATCTGGAAGTCTGAAAATGATCCCATCTCTGCCCACATCTGAGTGAGTGACAGAGTACCCACACACAGACGAGCACAGAGGCACCGGCGGCGACGAACAAATATAACCAGGAGATGAAATCAACAAAAACAGGTCTGGATGGCTCAAGGTTTTCCAAGTACGCATTCGGTTAATATTAGATTGTTGTTGTAAAGGGTTTTGAAATCACCGAGATCATGTCATCTCTTGGCGAGAGGTGTGAGATGGATGGACTTCAAAATTAACCACAAATTGCAGAAATATATTCTCACGGATTAATCTGACAGTTAGTTTTATTTATAATCAGCCCTAATTGCAGCCAGTTTTGTTTAGTTATTATTACAGGCCGACTACACACTCTTCCTCCTACCTCCACTCTTCACTGTTTAATTATAAGGGTTTCATTTTAAATATAAACAGGTAAAGAAGGAAACATCATTGATCATTTGGTGGATGATTTCAATATTAAAAACACAAAGAAAAAAACAAGATTCCTTTAGTGCAGGAAGCCCTTCATGGAGGTGTCGGAACAGTAAAAAAAAATAAATAAAAACAAACAAACAAACAAACATTGTGCTGGTGTTGATGCATTGTGTGTTGTGCATCCCTTGTAACACTTTTCTGGGTCTTTCGTGCTTGGAAAAAACAGATTGTGAGAAATGGGTGTAAAAGTGCTGGGAGAGGCAGTGGAGAGGGAACAATTACTAAGGTTGTACTAAGATGTGACCACAGAAAAATGTGTAATAATTTAGATTAGAAATTTGACTTTGTTGCACTGTAAACACAGACAAACACGTATCCTGACTTCTTACTCTGAGGCGGCTTGCATCTCCATAGATCTGACTCTTACTTGGCCAAGAGGAGGATCTTCACTTGCATGTCTCCATAGAAATGTGGGTATTCCACATTATGGCATGAAGATCATTTACCTCAATAGCTCTGAAGTCTGGTTTTAACTTTCTATTTCCATGGCATCATACAGAATCCTCCCCATGCTTTAGTGAGCCATTATCATGATATCTGCCATTGCACGATAGAGATATGCCCTCTCACCATGCAGGGTAAACATAGACAGTTTATAGATAACAGAAATGTAAAAAATGTAACACTGATCTTTGTTTCCGTGCTCCTCTGGTTCTGGCCTCTTTTGGAGCTCATTTGCATGTACATGCTGTGGTTTATGTTGTGTGTGGCTGTGGCGAAGACCCTTGCTCCATCACTGCAAACACTCCCAGTTTCTCATTCAGGTGGGGAGAGCGCGGCCTTATTAGGACAGAGGCTCTTTGTCTTTCAACCTTTGCAAAATGTCAAGAATGTCTGCTGGCCTGCTCAATAGCAGGGCGGGGGCCGGAGAGGAGGAGTGTGGCACAACAAGAGAGAGGGGCCCGAAACATGAGGCCATTATCTACAGTGTGAGAGGGTCACTGCACTCTTATCAACTGTGCCACACATCACAGTTTAGTTCTACCATTATTGGAGCATTAGCATATTACAGTTATTCACTATTATCAACATAACCAAAAACTCCACTTTCATTCACATTGTCTTAGTCTAACACAGGCTCTGTATGGCTGTAGTTCACTGCTCCTGACACATGCCCCAGCACCACTGGCTGAAGGATCAAATGCAGAGAATGAATTTCTCTCACCAGGGATCAATACAGTATACTTTACTTCTAAAGTTAATGTGACATAAACAGCCAAATCAAAAAGCACTTTGGCTTTTTTGGTGCATAGAGCATTTTTTACAATTATATTATATCACTTGAATAATAATCCTAATTATTTATTAATTATTCCCAACCTGTGATAAATCAAAGATATCGTCTCTGCAAAGACGTATATTATGTGTACAAATTAAGTTCTAAAATACAATCACCTATGTACTTGTAATATGTACTTACACAGAGTTACAAGTGAAACCATTGATTGGATTGGAAACCAATTATTTAATAAAAACATTTTTTGAGGGAGTGAAAAGTTTGGCAAGGTATTGTCAAACTATCACTCAATAAAATGTAAAAGCGTTACATGCTAACCAATAGGTCTTTATTACAATCCATCTCCACTGGGAACCAACACAATAATTCTTTTCTTTTCCCCTTGTAGAGCAAAACTCATTCAGCACTGAGCTGGGAAAACTCAAAATAATCCCCCTACAAAGTGTGCAAGTCTGTTTGAACTACAGCTCCTTCACTGTCAACGCTGTGATTTTTCTACATATTGCTCCCATATTGATACAGTAGCTTCCATATTGATACAGTGGAGCCGATAATTGCAACACACTTGTGACTTGTCTTTCTTTACAAGTCATTTCCTTAACAAACAAACCCAAAGTGCCCACATAAATGAGCTAACAATAATACTTAAATGAAAATTGCCTGCTTGGTTACTGGCCTCTGCCTACGCATTCCTCTCTGTGTGAGACTGTTTTCTGTGCGCTGGCAGGTGGGAGGGTTAGGGCCCTCCTCAGTTCAAGGCCCCGCTGTCCGCAGAGAGGTGCATGTCCACTCATTTACTTAGAGCCATGTCCTGCACACATCGCTCACGGCAACCACATTTTGTCTCCACGGTGACAGCTTTATGCTTTGTCAGGGTGATAAGTGGCGCTGGATGCAGACAGGTAGCACGTCACGCTAAAGCCCACACACTATCCTCAAATACACAACGCTTATTATTTTTAACTCGTATAAACGAATGTTGCAAGTCAGATAAGCTATCTGTAATCATAGTGCTGTTAATTATTTATCTTGGCAGTAATCTAATTTTACATCAAAAGCCCCCAAGAGATGACAATAATTATTCATATGTTGAACTTTGCCCAACTATTAATATCATTGCTATATTGCTGATTTAATTACACTCTGCAATACCATACATCTCCAGAGTGGTTAAAAGATTTAAAGAAAGAGTTTTAAGCCATAATATAAAACTGTTACCTCATCAGAAACACTCAAAATGCTCAAAATGCTCTGTTCTACATTGTGATATCATATATAGGTAATTTTTAACTTAACTTCTACCTTTATTTCAGTAAAGACAGGGCTGAAATTATCAAAATGATTCTAGTGAAGGTGTATGGAGTGGAGCACTTGTGTAGCACCAGTATTACAACAGGACATCACAAAAAAGCTCAGCCTAAATATGGAGGATTTGTGTCTTAAATATGTGTGAATGAAACAAAATACCCCCCAGATATGTTTTTGATAAGGAAACATATATCAGAGAGTAGTGTAATATGGGCCTTTTAAAGATCATTAATGTCCAATCACCTTAAGGATGAACAAGGCCTCAGCTTCCACTTATGCAGTCATAGTTATTACAGGCCTAAAGGCTTTGGTTACACCAGTTGCCCTTCCCACAGAAACCCTCTCATGACAGAAAAAGAATCTGGCCAGTGAGACCATCTTTTTCAGCTGTAAAAACACCTGTAACTGGATAAATGCTTTGCCACACCATTCCAAACAACACCTCCTTAGAGACAAGAAGGTGGGAGACTGCTCAAAGTTTGGCAGGGGCGCAGATTTTAATATTGTATGACGGTATCTTTATAATCAGCAGGGCCGCCTATCCCGGGAGCTGCTCGGCGGCGGTGGATTTCTGGAGGTTCAACCTTTAGCGCTGCTCTTACATAACTGTCTGTCAGGAGCACTGCTGGGGCCCAAGCTCACTTTCATTTGCCTAACTTCATAACGCCTTGATGCATGCACGGTCACCAGCTCATAACCAGCAGAAATCACAAATACAACAAAATTAAGAGGCAATATTTCCCCCCGTAAACAGCAAGTGTAAGTCTGCATGAATTATTCGCACACAGAGAAACACACTGGGAACATGTCTCAAAACAGTAATCCAATCACGGCATCCGCAGTGGCAATATTGTGGGCAAAGATCAATCTTGTGTTCTTTGGTGGTGTGCTGTGTGCTATGTGCCGGGCCTGAAGTGTCCAATAAGACAGCAAAGCCTGGCTGATATAACGGCTTAGAGCAGGTCTCTGCAGTCTCCAACTGACCTGCTGCAGACATTTAGAAAGGTCTCTTATGAAATCAAAAAGTAGAACTGCTCAAACTATGAAAACACCAGCCGCACAGGTATGCAGACAAGGAGCGTCTTCTGAACAAATGACTTGGCAGTTTAGGTCCATTTTAGAGCGTCGACTAAAAAGAATTATATGAGGAGGGAGATGACAGTGGCAGTCCCCAGCCAGAATAAATCAGAAGGTTGTGTCACGAGGGACCTCCAACTTAAAACCTGCACAAATCAATACACTTCACAACACGCTGCATAGTGGGACTCCAGGAGGAAAAAAGCAATATTGCAGTAACTTGCTTATTTTGAGAAATACAAACAGTGTTGGAGAAAGCCGATGAGGACAGATCTTTATATGATGTGAACCCCGCCCTCCCCATATGGCCACACCCCACAGCTGGATACTGGGTTTACTGTAAAACCACCATTTACTAATAATAGAGATGCTTGGGAGGAGGGCTGAATAATACAGAACATTCAAATTGAAATTGTAATTTGATTTGGTACAATTATAAAATTGCGAGGCTGCAATTTATGAGAAAACAGAATGGCATCTTCAAAGAACAAAATATCTTTTTTGTAGAAAAATCATGTACCTGAAGTTTAGAACGCTACAAGAATCCTCATATTAATGGGATTCTTGTATTTAGTTCATATTTCAGACTCACAAATGTTAATACTACTGGAGTTGTTGTGCCCTTTGAACATATAGCACATATCTAATATCAATACCTGTCGGAAAAATTGGAACTAGATTTTTTCTGCTAAGATCTTGAGGCTCTATTCGTGAGCCAAACAAAAATATACTGTTTTATACATCTCTCTTTAATTTTTTTGAATTGTTATGACCAGACCTTAATTCTGAATTTCTGTATTGTCTTCCTTAGCTCTTTGAACATTTTTAACAGCATGTGATCTGAATAAAGAATATTAAAGCCAGTATAGCTTTACAATAGATCTAATAATTGCATTAGAAATAGTCAAACACAAACATGCTTTCATTCTCTTGTGATGATAGTAGAGCCGTGTCTGTGATGTGTGGAGTGGCAGTTTATGCAGCGGGAGGGAGATGAAGAAAGATGCTGACAGCGAGGAGCAAGGTCCGGCTTCCACGGGACATAAATCTGAGGCAAGACGAGGTGCTGGAGCGGTGAAGGGTTTGTGGCCCCCTCTGCACCCCTCTACCCCCCACCTCATACTCCTCTATCAACTTTGTCAGGACTGTCCCTCTTTAACCTCCTCCAGCTCTGTCAACAGAAGCAACATCTGAATTCAACATCCAAGTGGGCATGAGAACAGCTTCCACCTCGTTCAAACTATATAAAGTTGGACACAAAGGAACAGAAACTCCACTTTGCAGCAGGCCAGTGTTTATGCTTGTGTCCGAGCCCTGAGGCGAAGTCCAGTCCGGTGTCGTCTGAGACCTCCTGAGACTTAAAGGCCCCAGACACTTTTTCTGAGACCAAACAGGGCATTTTTGAAGAGATGTGGGAGAACTGTTTTATTCGATCAAGCCTAACATCCCAACTGCAACCACAAGGGGTCAGTAATCACTTTCACATCCTCAACCAGATGTTTTTAGTGAATTTGCCATTAGTTGGTGAAGTTTTGAGGATGGAAGCATATGGCATTTATTTACTGAACAAGGGTATTGATGTTTATTATACAAGTGTTGTTAGAGTATGTAATTACAAGCTTATATCTGGCTTCTTCTGTTTAACTCATCTTGTATATTTCTGCACAGGTCACCATGCATAGCTGACAACAACGGGCTTATCAGTTGTAACTAACTGGCAGACAAAGAAGTTAAAGGAGATGTACAATGCAAAATTGACTTTAAAGAGCTTTAAACTATGTTATAATGTAGCTATATGTAGGTGAGGGTGACTGCATGGCACTTTAAATCAATTTAAAATGTATAATATTATGTATAATAATGCAACATATAACAGTGATCTTGTTATGATCCACAATTTGATGAGCCGTAAATCTCCAGAACAGACCAGCACAAACCAGCAGTATAAAGTACAAAGGAATAGACATTATTTCAGCTGATGCATGCACATAGATAACTGCTCAAATGGTACAGCTCCCTTGAAGGTTTGTGGCAAAAAAGGGCCTGTAGGTGAGTTTGTCATTGATAAAAAGGTCATGATTTGGTGAAAATAATCACAATCGGCCCTACATATCAGCCCAAAAATATCAGTAGAGCTGATTAATCATTGGTTGCTTTTGGAATCAGCGTCTGAAATGAAAAAACAAAAAAAAAAACCAAAACAATCTCTATCCAAAATGTGCA
The DNA here is from genome assembly GCA_000787155.1 of Scartelaos histophorus. NCBI lineage: Eukaryota > Metazoa > Chordata > Actinopteri > Gobiiformes > Gobiidae > Scartelaos > Scartelaos histophorus. Next base: position 3,368 of record KN498217.1, on the reverse strand, counting down.
TCAATTCCAATGTTTCTGGATTCTCACAAATGGCAAATACATTGCCGTACCTCCAGTATAACATATAGTAGTGACATAACATAACATAAAGCAGCTGAGGTTAAGTATTTGTAACACTCAGTGATGGTCAAAGTCAAAGGTTTACAAGGTTAATCATATTAAACCTAAAACAAACAATAAAAACATGCCCAGTCCCCGGGCTTATGAATGACCCTTGCTCCGAGCGTTTTTAACTATCACCGTCATTATAGTCTTGTCTGCTTTCATGCGCTTTTTCATATCAATGGCAATATCTCTGAAATCGCTTTAAATCTGGAGAAGGAGAAATTGAAAAAGTGTTGCAGACAATATGTATGCAAATGCCTGTGTGCAGCCCATGAGCACGGCTGCCTCGGATCAGCAGGGCGAGGATTTATCATCCAATATGCGCTCATAATAAATGATCATGATAAACACATAAACCTGCTGTAATGTAGTTATGCCCACACTGTAACTCTGCTATCGAAACATCGGAGTAAATCATCCCTAATTACGTGAGCGGAACAATGAAGAAGTAAAAATATCTGCTATCTAAAGTACTGTTACTTTGAAATAGTATTTTTTTCTCATTGAATCTTATAAAAACTTGGATACTTTTATGTATCAATGGACAGGCCCTTTCCTAAATATAGATTACATATAACGCTGTTTTCTGATCCATGTTATAATGTTATTTCCTTAACATTATAGGGAATAATAATGTTAAGCAATCCACAAATATTGCTTAACATTATAGGAAATAATAATGTTAAGAAATCCACAAAGATTGCTTAACATTAGCAATCCACAACTCTAGCAATCCACAAAGATTGCTAGAGTTGTGTTTTGTTTCATTCTCATGTTTAACACACACAGCTTCATATTTAGACTGGGTTCTTCACATACTTTTAAACTCCATACATTTTGAAGATGCAAGAAAAAAATCCTCAAACATGTATGACTGAAACAAAAGTCCAACTCCAGGTATGTTTTTGATGGGGTAACAACATTATAACATGAGTTAAAGGTCACAAGTCAATTTTTGTAACATGCTTTAACCTACAGTGTAACTTCTAATACTTCTACTACGCAGTTTGCTTCCACTACAACTACTGAAACGTCTCCTCTCCAGCCAAGATACAGTAGCTCAGCATTTGAAGATGGGTTCCCTGCTCCACCAGCACTGAAGAATAGGTCAAATAAAGATGACAGATTTTCTTGCAGGGACAAAAATTGCACCTTGACCAAACCTAGTGGGATGTAAGATTGCAGCTGGTGTTTGAGCTGTACCTTCTTTCTTATTACCGCAAAAAAAGATTTCAAATGCTTTCCGCTTATCTCTCAAATTTACACATTTAATGCATGAATTGAAAAACGAACCGAGGAAGTACAAGAACATTCGAAGGCTTGTATACTGGCACACATTTACAGTAAGAAATTATGGAGCCTAGTCAACCCACTAGTGCACAGACGGAGTCCATTTCAGTTACTGGAGCCAGACGGGGGAGAATTAATAAGGCGCTAGAGTGTATCGCTGTTACTAAATTGGCGGTGTTTCATAACAAAGTCTTTTAGAGCAGTTATCAATTAGAAACAATTAAAAGAGCCATTCATCATTCTTACAGTCGGTGCAGGCAGTGACATGAGGCTGATTACGTGAAATCTAAACCACAAGAGGAGCACGCCCTGAGTGTTTACAGCACCTGCAATTACCCGTGATGTCAATTTGGGTGTTTGGGACCGGGGTGGGCACTCTTTACAGATTAGACAGAGTGTTTTGACTACCTGTCTCCTAGCCCACCTGTTACCGTCACCGCGCAGACCGGAGCTCAACACGTGGGGGACCTGTTGACGGTTCAGCCTTGTCGACTTTTGAGATCATCCAAAGATTATTATTTGTCTATAGATTTATTTTAAGGTGCACTATGCAACTTTTTTCTGGAGATGCGTAGCTCACCTGCTTGTCGCCATGGTGATGTTACAGTTTTGCCCATACTGTATGATCAAGTTAAAGGTGCACTGTGCAACTTCTGCTGGATGATACGCTACCACCTTGTTTCCATGTAGATGTTATTACTTTATTATTACTTTACCTTAAACATATCAGCATAGCATATAATTAAATAGCAATACTTCCTTCTGTGCATAGGGGCGCGACTCTCCACAGACCTGATTTGTAATGCAGTGTAGTGCTGTAACCTGCTTTTTTTATTTAAGGTTTAATCTATATTGTGGAACATTTAACAAAGCAATAATATTTCAGTGGAGATAATGAGGTGCTGGACTGTCCACTAAAATTGTCATGCAAAAGTGTCAAATTGAAATGGGCTTCTGTCGGTAATTTATCTCGCTTCAATCACATTTATGTATGTAGTGAGAGTGAGATAAACCTATTAACATGTGTCCTTCTTTGAACTGACATGACTTCCTGCACTCGCCAGGAAACCCCACAGCACTAATTCCCATTGTAACATCCAGGATATCTTTGTGTTGTAAATGTGCAGATAAGATACAGTGGTCTAAACAGGCCCAATAGGAAGCTTCAACATCCGCAGCCCTCAGTCCTCCAGAGGGAAGTGTGATGGCACTGTGCTCGTCTACACCGGGCCCATCTCCAGGCATATGGCTAATATCTGCATCTTTTTCCACAGACAGGTAACCCTATACCCGGGCAGGGAGCAACCGGAGCGGCCTCCCCTGTCTCTCACTCCTAATGAAGCTCTGCACTAATCAAATCACTGTACACATGGGCAGATGGCCAATGAGCAGCCTGTGCAAACTTAGGCCCAGCAACTTTTACAATTCTCTACTTTTTGTGTAATAAAGTCAAAATGGTCCAGTCCAAGAATAGATATATTCTAAAAGCAGCTCTTAGTTTCAAAACTGGAATAGTGTACGCTGTCTAGATATTATCATAGAGCATTTTCATCATCCCCAAGCCAGAATCTAAGGCTGGTGCGCTGTTAGCATGCTAGTTGCAATACAGCAGTGACACAATAGAGGTGAGTAATTTGGATGTTAGGAATACATCAGGAAAACATCAACAGGATTGTTGTTACAGACAGAATTTTAAGGCTAGACTTTATAATGTAAGCTTGGGGCTAAATGAAATCAGCACACACCATTATTCACCTCTAGGTTATATTTTTGACACATGTACAAGCCCAGACAGCAGCAGGGTGACACTGGGAGACATTCCCTGATAAACATTTACCGGTAATTAAATCTGACAACGTCAACAACATTGTTAGGGAGTTGACCTCTTGTCTCAGTGAGTATTGTCTTGACATCTGCAAAGACAATACTTAATACTATATATCTATATGTATTTATTTATTAATTAATGTATT
>JACN01073117.1:0-11701 GCA_000787155.1 Scartelaos histophorus | reverse complement strand
TACAACATAGATCAGCAAATAGTGTAAAATATGGGCTTTTTTTTAAGCTTGGTCTATGTACATTATAATTACCTCATCATAAAACTCTGGGTTCTGCTGGTGGTGCAGAACAGCAGCATACGCTTGTTTGGTGAAGAGAGGACCTCCTGGACGGCCATAGATGCACTGCAAGAAAAACCATTTATTTGATACGTCCCATTTTGACTTTTATGTGCAAAATGATACGTCATGTTACATAATGGAGATTCACCTTTAGCGGCTGCGCTTCGTCCTCATCAGAGTCTTTAAATTCTATGCACACTGCGATGTTCCTCGCCTGGACAGAAGGTTGAAGTGCAAATACATATTATATTTGAAATGTAGGAGTCTTTTTTTTGGACCTGAACCAATTTGCCGCGAGAAACTGTCTCTGTTTTGACCCTTTGTGCCGTCCAGAAGCCCATTAGCCTCCACCGAATGTCGGAAAATACTTCAAAGTTTGCCAGCTCCCGTTTAAAATAAAAGAGGTCAGAGACAGAGAGGAAAATCAGGTTGGTTTTAAATTAATGTTTTAGTCAGATGCTACAACTTTGCCTAAGGATAATTCCTGATCTATCCGGAGCAGCCAGTTGTTATAAAGTCTAAACCAAATAATGGAAAATGCACGATAAAAGGATTATAACTTTTAAATTAGATTAGGTGGTTGTGAGAGGAGGTTTTAAGGTTAAATGGTGCATAAAGTACCTTGGCAAACGACTTCTGGCCGTCGTATTTGAGATGTTTTGGGTAAACGTAAAGATGGTTTTTGTAGATGGTAAATGGTTGGGAACATTTGGCGATGCAAGGGACAAATTCTTCGACTTCTAGCAAAGCACTGCCTGGTCCATTACCCTCGAAGTTTCTCACGGGGATGTAAGACGAAGTAACGCAATCTAGAAACAACAAAAGTACAGCATAGTATAGAATCTCATAATGTAAAGTATAAACTAAATGTTACTTAAAGCTTTTACTTGTTACATCCGGAGCAACACTGTCGATTGTCACGTCCAAGTTGCCTAAAAGAACGGGGAGTTTGGCCATCTTCTCCGGTCTGTAGAGTCAAAAGCATAAAAAATATCTTACTTTCTTTCTTTTACATCCCTCATTTTGAAATTTTACATAACCAAAAAACCAAAAGCCTCTCTCCACACGACACAAAAAACAAAAACAGCCTATAAAAATCCCCCAATATCTTACTTTCTGAAGTCGGTGAGCAGTTTGAACATGTCCTCGTCCGACAACTTGCTGCTGTCCTGCCTGTAGAGAGCTGAAAACCGAGTGCTTTTGTCCAAAGTCCCTGAAGCATCTTTGAATACAGGCCTGGACAAGACAGAGAAATAATCAAATCCCAAATAAAATAATCCCATAGACACTGAAGTTAGGCTTTTTTTCTATACAAAACTGCAGAATGTTGTAAATTTACTGGTCAGAACGTACAACACTGCATTACAATCTATAATATAATAAGATAAACTGTTAAATTTGTTGGTATGAATTGACCAATTTTAGCTAAATGCAATAATAAAGTGTTTTAAATCATGGTTCTTAAGACCAACTTTTATTCTCTGGTTTTTAGACACTTTTTATTTATGATTTACTGTTTTTTATGGTTTTGATTTGTCTGTGCAACTTTGGAAACTGTCATCTTTATAAAATGTGGTATAGAAATACAGTGAATTGGATTGGATGTTTAAAGGTGCTGATTGTGAAACTTTGGAGCTGTTATAGCTTTGCCTGGAATGTTCCACAGTACTCTGTTTGTATCTCCATGGAAACAGGCCGAGTTACAGGTCAGATCGGCGGAGAGACGAGCCCATGCATGTGGTTAAAGGGATTTTTAGAGCAGTAAAAACACCTCTAATGGAATAAATGTAAGATAGAACACTTTTAATGCAATACTGTGCAACATTGCAAACAAAGCATAACATCTCCATGACGACCAGTACGTATATACCCTCCTCCAGGAAAGTTACACAGTGCACCTTTTAGATAAACTTTATATATTATCATATTGGACATAAAAGCTTAAAGGTGCATTGTGAAACTTTGGAGATGTTATTGCTTTGCCTGGAATGTTCCACAGTACACAGTTTGCATCTCCATGGAAACGGGCGGGTGACACCACAAAAAGGCCGAGTTACAGGTCAGATCGGCGGAGAGGCGACCCCGTGCATGTGGTTAGAGGGATTTTTAGAGCAGTAAAAACACCTCTAATGAAATAAATGTAAGATAAACCATTTTAATGCAATACTGTGGATAGCTGCAAACAAAGCATAGCATCTCCATGACGACCAGTACGTATATACCCTCCTCCAGGAAAGTTACACAGTGCACCTTTTAGATAAACTTTACACATTGTCATATTAGACATAAAAGCAGTATTATGTATGCAGTAAAAATATTTAAATGATGTAATAAGTCACCTCGCGGCCCAGGCAAAAGGCATCCTGTACTGTCCCAGTCTGCTGCACGCTGTCTTGGCATTTTTCAAAACCTTCTGTGCAATCTGTCACAAAATAACATAAAAAAATGAGCAATGAAACCAATCTAAAGTAATTGTAATAGTATATAATGATATGTACCTTTGTTGAATCTGAGCTCTTCATGTACGGTTCGGTGCAGTGGGTGATCCCACCCTGCAGCACCTTCTCGATCCTCGCGACCAGGAAGATCTCCGGGTGCGGACAGGTGACCGAGAACACGCCCTGTTTGGGATACTGCAGGGCGGCTTCGGGGAGCGCGCGAGGGTCGCCGATGATCTGAACGTCCTGCCCCGACCCCGCGCCGGTCATCTGTCGGACCAGAGGGTGGTTCAGGTCCACGTGGAAATCCGCCGAGATCTTTCTGCTGTTCTGGACGTCAAATAAGGACAGGACCACGTAGAACGGCTCCACCTTCGGGAAAGAGACGGGAGGGGAAAAACAATTAGAAAAGCAATAAAAAAACATATCACTCTTCTCTAATGCACTTCTTCCATTTAGAAACGTGCCATGTATGTAATTTATCTTTCTAAGCGTGTTTCCATTACAGAGCCGCTATGTGTGCTAATAGCAGAAGAGGAACAAAGTAAAACTAGTAAAGTACTGTACTGAAGTCCAATTTTAGGGATCTATTCTTTACTTTTCTTTACAGTTTTTACTTTTACTTCACTACATTTGAGAGCATGTATCTGTACATTCTACTCCACTATTTTTTTAACAGTAAAAAGCACTTTTCAGGTGATTTTCGGGTCATTTTTTAATCATGTTCATGGTATTTGTTTTCAAGTTCAAGCTTTGGCCTTGAGCAAACAGAAAATGGTGCAGAAAATTCATAAGAAAAGAAAGAAGTTGATTTTAATTGCAGATACTGACCAAAATCTGTATCATTTTTAACATTTTAACAACACTTGAGTGAAATATTCTTACTTTTCGGGTATTTAAATACTTTTTCTAGTTAATTTTTTACTTGCATAACGTTTTAACTGTGTATCTGTACTTTTTTACTTTTTAACATTTTAACAACAGTTGAGTGAAATATTTTTACTTTTCGGGTACTTAAATACTTTTTCTAATAGATTTTTTTTCATGTGATACTTTTACTTGCATAACGTTTTAACTGTGTATCTGTACTTTTTTACTTTTTAACATTTTAACAACAGCTGAGAGAAATATTGTATCATTTTTAACATTTTAACAACAGTGGAGTGAAATATTTTTACTTTTTGGGTACTTTTTCTAGTTAATTTTTTACTTGCATAACTTTTTAACTGTGTATCTGTACTTTTACTTAAAGCTGCACTATATAACTTTTTGGTTAGGGGTCTGTCACCTGCTTGTTTCTATGGATACGACACTGTTTTGCCTGGAATGTTCCACAGTATGACATTAAACAGCTCTACCTCACATTTAGTCAATTTCAGGTGATTTTCGGGTCATTTTTTAATTATGTTCATGGTATTTGTTTTCAAGTTCAAGCTTTGGCCTTGAGCAAACAGAAAATGATGCAGAAAATTCATAAGAAAAGAAAAAAGTTGATTTTAATTTCAGAAAATGACCAAAATCTGTATCATTTTTAACATTTTAACAACAGTTGAGTGAAATATTTTTACTTTTCGGGTACTTAAATACTTTTTCTAATAGATTTTTTTTCATGTGATACTTTTACTTGCATAACGTTTTAACTGTGTATCTGTACTTTTTTACTTTTTAACATTTTAACAACAGCTGAGAGAAATATTTTTACTTGTTACTCTTAAAGTACTTTTTTTCAGGTACTTAAATACTTTTCTAATAGATTTTTTTTCATGTGATACTTTTACTTGCATAACTTTTTAACTGCGTATCTGTACTTTTACTTAAAGCTGCACTATATAACTTTTTGGTTAGGGGTCTGTCACCTGCTTGTTTCTATGGATACGACACTGTTTTGCCTGGAATGTTCCACAGTATGACATTAAACAGCTCTACCTCACATTTAGTCAATCAAAATGTGGTTTAGTGACCTTTTACTTGTTACTCTTAAAGTACTTTTTTTCAGGTACTTAAATACTTTTCTAATAGATTTTTTTTCATGTGATACTTTTACTTGCATAACTTTTTAACTGTGTATCTGTACTTTTTGGTTAGGGGTCTGTCACCTGCTTGTTTCTATGGATACGCCACTGTTCTGCCTGGAATGTTCCACAGTATGACATTAAACAGCTCTACCTCACATTTATTCAATCAAAAGGTGGTTTAATGACCTAAAAATAGCTTGAGAAACAGGAATTCTTGACTCTCTACAGATCTGACCTGTAGCTTGGCCCAGTTTGGTCAGATAGAAAGGTTAAATCCCGTACTGGAAAACGTTCCAGACAAAGCAAAAACATCTCCGTGGATAAACTCATTTGACAGAAAAGTTGCAGTGCACCTCGAGGTAAAAATTGAGCACATCGTCCGTCACTGCCTGATAGCCGAGACAGACGGAGAGCTTAGGAACTGACAGCAGGAAACCGACTTCAGACTCGTGCTATAATGTGCGGTGGGAGGTCTAAGCCGGTTACCATGGCAGCCAGTGGTTAGGACCGTCAGCCAATAGCACCAATGTTACAGAGGGCAGAGCCAAACGGGCCATCTGAACTGTGAGCGATCTCTATAACTCCTTCAAACCACGAGCCTCCCCGCTGCAGACGTGTTTGTTGGTTTTCCATCCGAAGCGAAACGTACGTTCGTCGTGGGCCCTTCTTCGTTCTCGGCCACGCAGCCCTGCAGGTTGAACGAGAGGTCGTGGCAGCTGACCAGAACCCTCTTCCCGAATTTTTCCTCGAACTGCCGTATGTCTGGCTCGATCCCGGAGATGTCGAGTTTCTGAAACGGGAAAGGAGTTCGTAAAAAATAACGCGGGAGACGGGGACTTAGCGGCGTCGGCGTTGCGTTAGCTCATTACCTGCGTGTCGGGGTCCAGAGTGAACAGTTTGAGCCGCGCTTCACTTTTCATTTTGGACTCGATGTCTCTCGCCGTCTGTAAAAATACACTGGGTTATTTTTTATTAAATCGATCTGTGTTAGATTTAGTGCAATGTTCTGGAGCTAGTGTTAAATTTAAGGGTGGCAACAGTAAAAAATCTTCAGTAAAAAAGTATATGGAAGATAATTTGTTCCATCAGATTTTGAATTTTAAACACCACAGAATTTCTCACTTTGAATTTTTTAAATCTGAAAAAACATGTTTGAATTATTTTTATTCTGAATTTTAGCTGCTGAAATTTTAAGTGCACTTTTTCAATGTTTCAAATTCAAAATAAAAATGTCACCTTTTAAATATTCACTAAATATTTCCAAGTCCTCAAATTCGACAGTTAAAATTCAGAGTATAAAATTTGCAGTGGAAAATTTTGCAGCAAAGACAAGATGTCACAAGGCAGAAGCAATCGATCCAGAGTGAGTGAGGAGGACAGAGGCTGTTTCCTATTGGCTGTTCTCATCTGGGGGTGGGGTTTGAGGGTTTGGATGAGGCTAATTCTGACCAGTCAGATCGCTTCACTGCACCATTTCCTGTTTGTTACTAAATTAGATCATTTCACTTTGGATCGATTGCTTCTGCCTTGGCGTCTTGGATCATTCCTGCGAATTTTTTTACTGCGAATTTTACACTCTGAATTTTGACTGTTGAATTTGAGGACTCGAAAATGAAGGTGAAATTTAAATTTTGAATTTGAAACACTTTGAAAATGAACACGTAACATTTCAGCAATTAAAATTCAGTATAAAAATAATTCAAACGTGTTTTTTCAAAGTTAGAAAAATTCAAAGTGAGAAATTCAACGGCGTTTCAAATTCAAAATCTGATGAAACTAATTATCTTCCATATAAGTAGGTCCCAACAAACTCCGCTCTTTCTGTTCAGATTGTGTTAAAATAAAGCTCAGATTAAGTCTAACTTGAGTTGTTTGACATGCCACATTTTAGATTTTTTAACACTAATCATAAGTAGAATGTTGTAGTGCATTTTCCGCTCATCCAATATTGACGCGGTCCACTCCGTCTGAGTTATGTCCACGTAATAAATGATTCATGACCTCGCTGTAACTCAATTGCAGAAAATGCACTGTCGATACACATTACCGTAATCTCAAAACATTGCATGGCCTAATTTGTATTGCTTTGCACTGAAATAGACTCAACAGCACCTGGCAACCTCACTATTTCCTGTCCAATTCTATCGCTATGAAGTTTTTGCAGTTTTTTTGCATTTTTTTTTTTGCATTTTTTTTTTGCATTTTTTTTTTGTGCATTTTTTTTGCATTTTTTTTGCAGTTTTTGCAGTCGTGCTAAAATGAATAAATATTTAAAGATAAGGCAGTGAACAGAAAGCTGCAGGTAAATTCCACTGAAGTTAAAAAATACAAATAAAACGAATGCTTCAGCTAATTTAACATCACAAACTGAAGTATTCTACATATGGGTAATAGGTTCTATATGTATATTTAATGTTTTATGCTTTTAATAAACAACTGGTCACTGCTGTTCTCTGCTTATGGAGTCCAAACACACTTTACCAGGTGTTTGTTGCTTTAGCGCCGTCAGGGAAATACAGGCACTTGTTTGACAGGAATCCAGCTGTTTATGTATTCTACTGCAAAACCCAACTCGAACCAAGCACTTCTGCAGGGTTACGAGGGTCTAAACAGCTAATCCATGTGGGCTCAGTGTGGTTGCGTATATTTTTCTCCTGACATGTCACTTTCAAATGGTAAAAACAGATTACCTGAAAGCTGTCCTGAAAACTTCCGGATGAGATGTCTGCTTTTCCGTGTTCTTCGTCTGCTGAAAGGATCGACGCCAGGTTAGCGGATTCAATTCTTATCCGACGTGTTTGATACTAAGATGGAAAGAAATGGATTGAGGGATAAATAAAAGCGCCTCCTCACCGTCGTGTATGTCTCCGTTCCTCTTCTCCTGCATGGCCTGCTCGAAGCTGCTGTGGAGGATTTTGTTGAGCGTCCCGATCCACTCGTCCATCTCGCCCTCGCTGTCCGCGGCCAGTAAAAACGTGCTTTTGTCCTGCATCTTCAGCTCGAAAGCGAAGCGCCGCACTTTGCTGTTCTACAAGACCAAAGAAAATCCTGGTTACACAAAAGCACATTTATTTTATTGTGATTTTAGTTTCTCACATAATGGCAAGATTGTGATTGTGATTGAGATATCATAAATATTTCACAATGATTAAAAGTACAGTTTCTTTTTTGAAGTTGTAGAAGTTAATATGGGGCAACAGTGGCTCCGCTGGTGCAGTCCCAGTGCATTCTGTTGTTGTGTCCATGGGCAAGACCCTATATATCCACCATAGACTAGTGCAGGGTTGGGAAAACTAAGGCCCGGGGGCCATATGCGGCCCGTTGATCTTTTTAATGCGGCCCACCAACCTGAAAGTCGACTTTTGGCACTGGGGACGCACAGGACAAGTAGATCTGCATTTTCCTATTATTTTTTAAATAAAGACAGTCAGGAGGAGAGTGATGATGAGAACATCCTGAAGGATAACAGAACTTTCACTGCTTTAAAATAGTACCTGTTAGTTTATTTATTTTTATTTTTTTAAGAAAAGAAAAAGCTGTATTTTATTAATTTAATTTTCAGTGTTTTAAGTCATTTCAATAAATAGTAAATATCGTGGGACTTGAAATCATTAGTTGTAATGGTTTGTAATGATTTTCAATTAAAATTAAAGAACATTTTCTACATATCCCATGTTATTTTTTTTCTCTTATGAGGATGGATTAGCAAAACAATCCATCTGCTCCTGGTCCGGCCCTTACGTCAAATTTGAAAACCCTTTGTGGCCCGCAAGTCAAAAAGTTTGCCCACCCCTGGACTAGTGGGTTATCTCTGTCCATTTATATATACAGCCTCTATGTGCAGGATGAATGTGCTGTGTGAGTGAGTCAGAGGGGCCATAGACCCAGAATAAATTAATATTTGATGATTTTATTATTTTATTAAATCAATATTCTCCAAACATGAGTTGCCTTTAAACCTCAGTAGTCATTATAAATCATAACTATTGCTTTAGACTTCTGCATGTGGCCTTTACCTGCACTACCCCCATACAGGAGTCTAAGAAGATGGTTCCTTTGGGGTCCTTGGACGTGTTCTCGTCTTTGTAGAAGTTCAGGTTATAGGAGCCGTCCCCCAGCTGAGCCAGATGGAAGTACCTCCTCTTAAAAGACTGCAGGGGTGGAAACGGACAATGTAAACACCCAAACGGCCTCTTTGGCTCTAAAAATACCATAACGGGGCATGGGAAAACTCTGGGGTGCAATGAACGTCCATGCCAGTTTTCCATATGTGTTTAGGAAGCAAAACAAATGACTGCGATTAGTTTAAGTCTTTCAACAAAGTAGTTTAAAGTGTCAGACTGGTGTGAAAAATACTGTTTAAAGAGTCTATGTGGCGCTACTTTGTGATCTATGTCATACTGTTCCCTCATTGAAAATATACCTGGAGCTTCACACACGTTTAACACACAAAACTTGCATATTTAAGGCAGCTTTCTTCTCTTAAACAGATCATTTGGATAATTTCAGCTCTGGGATTGACAATGTCTATCAAACAAAAGGTAAAAAAGTAGCTGTTAACTTGAAAACTACCACTTTATGGCATCAAAAGGTGAAAAAGAGCATTTTGGACTTTGGAGATGTAGACAAATAAGAATAATGCAAGTTAAGATCAGTCAAAACATGTGTGAATGAAACAAAAAACACCTTTAATGTTTCATCGATTGCATGTTTGCATTTTGTAGGAGAGTAAGAGCGTTTCTAAGGTCCCATTATTAGCTGACTGACATTTTGAACTGTTAAACATTTGGATTTTGCACCATTTTAAGAAAAGGCCAAATATATCAAGCTTGCTAGCACAGGATTGTAACAGCAAGACTTCTGAGCAGGATTGTGTAAACCTACCCTCATTGTAACACTGATTGCACTGTTCATGTTGCCTTTGTACAGCCAGCCATGTTTGGATACTCCTCCTTTCTGAGATCCGAGGGAGGCCGTGTCCTGAGAGAAAGGGGTGCGAACGGAATATAATTAATTACATAAGGCAGCATTCTTTAGTCTAGTTTAACGGCAAAAACATGCACAGAGGTGAAGACAGTGGTGGAAGGTAACGAGGTACAAAAGTAAAAGTACAAATTTTAGGTATTTGTACTTAAATTTTACAGTGGATCAATTTTTTTCTACATTGGAGAACATGTATCTGTATTTTCCAGCCCACTGCATTTGAAATCTGGACTGAAAAGTAAAAAGAACTTTATTTTTAGCGCATTTAATTTGAGTTTTCATCCTTACATATGACGTTAAAGAGCTCTAAGTTAGATCTATTCAATTACAGGTGAAGACAGTGGTGGAAGGTAACAAGGTACAAAAGTAAAAGTAAAAATTTTAGGTTTCTGTACTTCAATTTTACAGTGGATAGATTTTTTTCTACATTGGAGTACGTGTATCTGTATTTTCCAGTCTACTGCATTTGAAATCTGGACTGAAACATAAAAAGAACTTTATTTTTAGCACATTTAATTTGAGTTTTCATCCTTATATATGATTTTAAAGAGCTCTAAGTTAGATCTATTCAATTACAGGTGAAGACAGTGGTGGAAGGTAACGAGGTACAAAAGTAAAAGTACAAATTTTAGGTATTTGTACTTAAATTTTACATTTTTTTTTTTACATTGGAAAACGTGTATCTGTATTTTCCAGTCCACTGCATTTGAAATCTGGAGAAACGTAAAAAAAGAACTTTATTTTTAGCGCATTTAATTTGAGTTTTCATCCTTACATATGACATTAAAGAGCTCTAAGTTAGATCTATTCAATTACAGGTGAAGACAGTGGTGGAAGGTAACGAGGTACAAAAGTAAAAGTACAAATTTTAGGTATTTGTACTTAAATTTTACAGTGGATCAATTTTTTTCTACATTGGAGAACATGTATCTGTATTTTCCAGCCCACTGCATTTGAAATCTGGACTGAAAAGTAAAAAGAACTTTATTTTTAGCACATTTAATTTGAGTTTTCATCCTTACATATGACATTAAAGAGCTCTAAGTTAGATCTATTCAGTTACAGGTGAAGACAGTGGTGGAAGGTAACAAGGTACAAAAGTAAAAGTACAAATTTTAGGTATTTGTACTAAAATTTTACATTTTTTTTTTTACATTGGAAAACGTGTATCTGTATTTTCCAGTCCACTGCATTTGAAATCTGGACTGAAACGTAAAAATAACTTTATTTTTAGCACATTTAATTTGAGTTTTCATCCTTATATATGACATTAAAGAGCTCTAAGTTAGATCTATTCAATTACAGGTGGTTTTATAGCTCAGAAATACCTAGAAAAACACAAATTCTGACTCCACAGATCCGACCTGTAATTTGATTTGGTCGCCATGATGATAAAAAGGTTTAATATCGTACTGTGAAACATTCAAGATAAAGCATTTGATTACACAATGCAGCTTTAAGTCACAAAATCGAGTACTTCAACAGTGAATAAGCTGGTTTAAAATGTTACAGGCTGATTTTATGACCAATGGGAGGACAGATCAGCATCGACATCTCCTCCTCTACTTGAGAGGTATTCACCCCATTAAATTCAACAATGCACTTTTCTAATCTCGTGGGATTTTTTGGATAAGACGATCTGCCCATTAAAGGTCACTAGCTTTCTGTTGAATCAATGCCCGAAGCTGGTAATTACTGAGGACGGATGCGCCTTGAACTGCGCCTAATGTCACGAAGCAGACGGCCTGTTACGCACTTTGAGAACAGAACATGAAATTAAAGGAAATGTTTCTTGTGGAATAAAATGGGGAGGTAATTGCAATGTTGGGAGTTAAAATAATTAGGAGAGTAAATTTTCTTTATAACCTAGTTTCAGAGTGCAGCTTGGGGAGATGTTACTGTCTCTACGGCAACGGTGCAGCACAACACGACAATTTAGAGATTTTTTAAGCGCCCATATTACGCTATTTTCTGTGTTATAATGTTGCTTCCTCATCAAAAACAGACCTGGAGTTGTGTTTTGTTTCATTCCCACATGTTTAACACACAAATCCTGCATTTTTAGTTCTACTCTCAGACAGAAAACACAACTCCAGGTATTTTTTGAGGAGTTAACTACATTCTAGCGATGCACAAAGTGTTACAATATCATATTACATCACA
>JACN01083392.1:0-15400 GCA_000787155.1 Scartelaos histophorus | reverse complement strand
TGAGGAGTAAAGATTAAGACCTAAAAAATGTCCAAATTGGGGAAAAAGGGTAACATTTGCAAAATCTTAAATGTAATGTTCTAATATGTGTAGTTCAGCTTGTTTAATACCATATTGTGGACAATAAATGTGCATTCTAGATGTTTACAGGACAAAAACTTTAACTTTAAACACAGATGGACTACACAATTATAAATGTAAATGTACTTTGCCATTTTCAGCTCTTATAGACTTTCCCCATAACACCTGGTAATGCAACGAGAAACCAGTTGGATTATATAAGCGTCTGTGTCCTCAAAACCAAACGCATGTTCACCCACCTGCATGGCCCGTGTGCCACCCCACATGCCATCACAGCTCCTTTATGACCTCATCAAAGCAAACCAGGCAACCGGGCTGTATTGGCAAAGCGCCGCTACGAGGCGTCGCTGGCTCTTCAGTCTGCTACGAGCCAGAGGAGGCCTTGCCAGGAGCGATGTGAGGGGGATGCGAGGGGGGATGGATGCAGATGGCCTTATAATGAGAGACAGGGGACGATGGATACACTCATTGCTCTTAATGGAAGCTCAGGGTTTATTTACAACAGAGCGGCTTTCCTAACAAAAGACGGCCAGGGATGGTGTCATCACTGTCAATGTGATATTCAGCGCCCCCACACCGACGGCCATAACTCTCCCCGTCCGGAGGATATACTGTGGGTAACAAAGATGTAAAGCGTGATTGGATCCGCTTTGAAGTATGTCTATTCTGGGGGTTGTGTCGTCAGCGCAGTGGTCCACAGTGGTCCGCAGTGGTCCGCAGTTGTAATAGGTTTAAGTGCTCTTCACCTCTATGACAGCGCAGCAACTGGCTCAAGTGCCTGTTTACGGCTAAGAGAAAATTAGAAAAGTAATTGGGAAGTTTAGTTATTTTACTTTGACATACACGTATATATATATTCTTACACCAAGCAGATGGTTACTGACAACCCTGAGAAAAGAATGAGTTCACAAAAAAGTTAGTCTGTCTCATCTCGATACTTTGCTTTTGTATAATTACTGCTGGGGGGTGCATAGAATTTTAATCAAGAGTGAGATTTAGTCATCTCTACTAGTCAATGAAATGCTTGGTGTTCAAAGCCAGTCAGTAAAAGCATTTAGTTCAGCAGAGTTCAGACTTAAAAGGAGGAATTTGGACTTTTTTGGGGGGAATGATGTTGCTAATATTCAGAAAATGAATACTGAAAGCAATTTTTATTTGTCAAAAGGACCATATATGATTTAGTATAAAATAGTGATTGATCAATATGAAGAAAAAACACTATTTTGTCACTGTTATCTCTATACATAATATATATACACTCTATTCATTCACTTTACCGTATTTTTCGGGCTATAAAGTGCACCGGATTATAAGGCGCAGTATCAAATAATATGTCAGTTGTGTCATTGTCCCCACATAAGGAGCATCGGATTATGGCGCAATATATCGGATTATAAGGCGCAATAAGCGAAACAAAACATGTGACGGATAAATCGAACTTTATTCAGGTCATT
Source organism: Scartelaos histophorus (assembly GCA_000787155.1). NCBI lineage: Eukaryota > Metazoa > Chordata > Actinopteri > Gobiiformes > Gobiidae > Scartelaos > Scartelaos histophorus. The sequence continues at coordinate 13,865 of JACN01083392.1, read as the reverse complement.
TACAATAACTCTCAGTTGTAGCTAACACAAAAATACAAGTTTAACAGTTGGTGATTTGGGCATCAAACATGCCCGGATCCCTCTCAACATTGTTCAGTTTTAACACTAAAATACAAAACCTGAAATCTGCATGGTGCATGTCTCTTAACAGGTGCATTTTGGGTCCTTGTACAGCACATGGCAGAACTACCGGTATGTTGCACAGTCGCCCTATATGTGGCCAACATATTACTCCTCCTGACTCGCCCACTAATACCTTATTAGACTAATGTGAACAACATAAAAAAGGTTGGAGGGGAGGTACAACCAAAGGTCACACATAAGGCCACTGGATTATAAGGCCACGCCACTGTTGATTGAAAATTTTATGATTTTAGATGCGCCTTATAGTCCGAAAAATACAGTTCATAGCATTTAGTACATATCTGTGGGCCTCTCCTTTCTGCTTTAAGAGTGCAGTTCTTCAGTGCACTGGATAATCTCTCTGTGGTGGACGAGCTTGTGCTGTTGATTGGATCCTTGTCTAAGTATGTGCGTCCACCACAGGAGCCACTCCATTGGCCTCATTGGACCTTTTTCATTTCATGGACGGGAAATCTTTAATTTAAGTCCTGCGCTGTCACTCCATGTGCACTGCGCCATCCGTCTGCTGCACACCGCCCTGCTCCGCCAAAAGAGCACAGATCAATATCCGATTGACCGCACAGGGTTGAAAAGAGTTTAATTTTAATCTTCCTCGGCACGACTCTGGTCCAGTGTTGTGACTCGTATAGCCTTCAGCCATGAACTTATTAGAGTGAATACTGCTCATGCTGTTGGGAAAACTGTTGTTAGTTTATAATATAAAGAGGGGGGAGAGTTCAGTCAGCCTATTAAAAAGAAGCAAGATCATAAGCTTTGAAGACCCAACTGACTTTGTGCAAGGAAAAAAACAAAATCCTTGCAAAACATTCTTGTAATTTTAGATTCAAAATACCGCAAAAGACTAAAGATCCTATATTACAAAAAACTGACTCTTGCAAACATTAAGTATATAATGTTACCTCATCAAAATGTATCTGGAGTTGTGTTTTTTTTCTTGTTTTATTGCCTCATCTTCAAAGCTCAGAATGTCCTGTTCCACCTGCAGTTTTAGGTTGACAGTTTCCTTTAACCTTTTGTTTTGTAGAGATTTGGCTGAAATTATCCACATGAAAAACCTTAAATATGCAGAATGAATGTCTGCACAAAACAAACTCCAGGTACGTTTTTGATGAGGAAACAACGTTATAACATAGACCAGAAAATAGTGTAATATAAAGACCCTTTTAAAATGCATTACTATTTGTCATTGGCAATTGTGAGATCTATAACAACCACTATAAAACACACAGTGGTCAAAGTTAGACTGTGCACGGTATACAGCGAGACTGGCTTCACCCCTGACCTTGAAACGTGTCAATTTTAAACATGAATCAACTCTTTCTGATGAAGTCAAAACCGAGGCAGCACCGCACCATGCCACACCATGCACGTGCGCTTACACACCCAAGCTCCGAGGCCTATAGGTTGATCTCCTTTCATCTCCCGTCATTGTTGGAAGAGATTGAAAAGCACATGTGAGCCAGACCAGCGGAGGGGAGTGGTTCAAGGAGAGTGACCCCGGTAGATGCTCTTATTGATCGGCCGTTTGGGTTCACAGCACCGGCCCGACTCTGGCCGACCGCGTCTAAATGCTCCATCTTGAGAAGCAAATGAGAATCCCCTCAAGTGTAGTCACCGTATTTTCAACTCGCCACGTGAGGCTCTCCTACTCGCGGTTTGCTGTTAGTATGTAGCGCTCTGCTGCCGATGTGACCGGGCTGAACCAGATCTCACGTTTGTTGGTGCTGTGCTTAACTTAGTAGGTGGGAGGGAAAGCGTGCAGAGCTTTTAAACAGGTTTTTCCCTTTTTAGCTCTTAAAGTGAAACTAAACGCATAAACTCCTCCCACAGCAGCATTTCATTGGAATGGCCACTGAAGGCAACACATGATGTTTTTGACTACAAAGCTTTGCATTTACTCACATAGAAAAAACACTATTTTGTTTTAATGCAAATATTAAAGGGATACTTCAGATTTTTGACATGAATCTGTATGTCATCCACATCAGCAGTGTGGTGCATAAACACTGACTTACGCGTGAGCCAAGTTCTTGCCCGGTTTTGGTACTGATAAAAGTAGTCCGGCAAGTTGGCTGGGGTCACGAAAATAAAGCGTTTTTCTTTTCAAAACAATATGTGTTCAAAAGAGTGATACATTTGCGTCACAGAAGCGTTGTAGACAAAAGTCAGCCCTCATAATCGCTTGGTGCTATTTTCTCTCCATTCGTATCACGGTGCGATGCCGACAGCACGAATCCAACACTTGTTTCAGTTGTTTGGCAGTGTCCAGACCGATGACCGCCGTGATGCAAGAGAGTGAACATGAGCGCTAGACTAATAAGTATATTGTGTAAGTTACTGGCGTCATAGTCAGACACGTTGCCATTAACTTTCCGAGCAGTAAACACTGTGGAACAGGAGTGAGTGTCACCTGACGGCAGCGCAGTGATACAAACAGAGAGAAAATAGCGATTATAGCATCTGACTTTTTCATCGACAGCGGTTTTATGATGCCAATGTATCACTCTTTTGAACATATATTGTTTGAGAAGATTAATAATTCACTTTATCGACCCCAGCCAAGTTGCCGAACTACTTTTGTCGGCACCAAAACCAGGCAAGACACTGCTCACAGGGATGCCATACTGATACATGCCAAAAAATCTGAACTATCCCTTTAAAACCTTTATCCATAATGAAATAATAATGATACAATCTAAAGTAGGCAACAAGCAAATGGAAAAATACAGTTTTTTAGTTTTCTGTTGAAAGTTCACCTTGTCTAGAACTCACCAACTGTATTATACCCTATGCAGTTCAGAATAATACAAAAAAAATCTCTATTTCTCTGTCTGCGTGTCTGTTTACCTACATCTATCTAGTATCTCTTTGTGAAAAATGTTCATAGATACTTGTCCCAGAAGTTTACTATAATTACTTTGTGGGCGGACAAACAAAAGTAGAAGGCCATAGGATGTGTTTTCTGACCAGGGCTGTTAAATGGCCCTGCTAGTTTGTCTTACCTTGAACAGCACCTGAATCCTTTAGAGATTTAAGAGTTCACTCCCACAGTACTTTTGAACTGTTGTGTCTGACAAACAACTGTAGGTTCAATAATAGGACAGGACATGTTTTGTGTGTATAATGTGCGTTTTCTCCCAATGTTATAACTCCTGATGTGAAAGTTGGCAATTCAAATCCCGCTCTTGACATAAAGATCAAGCTCTGAGCGTTTTGAAGGTGGAAAATCGCTATGTAAAATGTGAGCATGACCATTTCTCCTCTTTAGATGTTACTATTATCACTTAAAAATTTCACAAATCAAGATCCTGGCTTGAGATGTTAAGGATGTATTCATAATTGTATGGTTCAGTCTTGGTTTAGGTCTGTTTTTTTGCCCTAGTTTAGTCCTAGTCTATGTGCAACACTGAATGCACCGTAAATGAAATGCAGAAATTTTTTTTTTTATGTTAAATTGAAAACTATTGCTTCGTGACATCACAAGGTGGAACAGACAATTTCAGCTTTAGAAATATAGACAGACGCATCATAAAGGATTACTCAAACACAGCTCCAGTTACATTTTTGATGAGATAACATTTTTAAGTGGGTTAAAGCTCACAAGAATCAACCTTTAAGAACAAAACCAATATTTTTTCACATTAATAAATCAAGGTTCTGGAAAACAATTTACAATTTTAAACTTCATGCATCTTCAGACTAACCCTTGTACCCTCTCTATAAGTCACATGACCAAACCCATTTCATACAAGAGTGTGGAGTATTCACGGTTTACAGAGTGCATCATGTATAATTCAGGCGTGATAACTCTGCTGATGAGTCGACCTTGAGGCAGACCCCGGCTTTTGATTACACTTCACTTGCTCCGTGCTACTGCTGCTTCAAGGTATAATGCGAGCTATTTACAATTCGTCACTCCGCCGCTATAGCTTTTCAATGTGTTCCTACGCGCGGTGATGTACGGCGTATTCTGCAAATAGTCCAAGAAAAGCATACAGTGGCACCGTTTGCAAATGGCTGGCTTCATGTCCGATGGTATTAATGCTAATCTCTGAGAAATTAGAGCGGCGACACAGAGACCTACTTCTCGCTGTGAAATTAAAGTCTGAAGCGTGCAGCTCAGAATAGCCCATTGCGTTATTTACATACATTTGAGTATGGATAATGTTTCACCTGTTGTGAGCCCCTGCAGGCACGCACTCCAAACAAACCGCTGCAGAGGATGGAGTTCACAACAATACAAACAATACGTGGTTAAAATAAAAATAAAAAACACTGCAGAATGGTGTTTTGGAGTTGTGTTCAAAGTGCGATGGCCTCCAGAAGGTCACTGGTTCGACTCCCGAGTGAAAGAGTGCATCTGCTTGTTCAAAATCGTGATTACAATGTACATCGGATAGAACTGAAATTTTGATATATTTGGATTTTTTTCTTCAAACTTTCATCACGACTCCTTTTGCAGGACTTTTAAACTTAGACGTGGACTTAGACAAACTTTATTTATCCACAAGGGAAATGATTTGGGCACAGAAGCTCAAAGCAACTGAATATATGTACCAAGAACATGTATTTGGAGTATTGATTTTGAGTAACTGTATTCAGGTACAGCTACTTTTTTCATTTGATTATATTCAGAAGATACTTTGCTAAAATCAAATAATCACACTTTTGACCAAATTTTGTTTTGAATTGGTAAATGGCCCATGCATATTTTTTTCACTGTTTTCAGCTTCCTGTTTTTGGTGCCATTTCAAGCACTTTTCTCACATCCAGTAGACGGAACAACACTTTTCTTTTAAATTGTTAATTGCTACGGCAACACTACAAACTGTGAAACTCATAGCTTGTGCTGACTTTCCAAAAGTTACTGTGTATCCAATCTCTTCATCTTATATAGCCTCTACACTTGACATTTTTGAGACAGACTCTGGCCTTGTTTTACAATTGTGTCATTCACTTACTGTCTTCTGGGCACTGGGCGCTCCTCCAAAAATCTATGGCTCCTGCTACAATAGAGACATTAGCTTCTTTTCATGGCCCGGCTTAAGCCAAGAACCTGACAACTTGGCGATGCTTGATAGAACTGTCAATACGTTATCTCTGAATACAGTAGTACGACAACTATTCAAAATCAGAATAGTTTTTGAGCTGTTTTCATGTAGTTTAAAGGCCCTATATTATGAAAAATTGACAAAAAACATGTGTGGAGTCGTGTTTTGTTTCATTCACACGTTTAGTCTAGTTCAAAATGGATTGATGGTTTTTATGTTCACTAGAGAATGGAAATCCTCAGACTAAACTCATCCAAATGATTGCAGTGAAGGTGTATGGACTTTTAAAACATAGTGGAGCACTTCCTTCCTCCTCCAAAAATCTATGGCTCCTTCTACAATAGAGACATTAGCTTCTTTTCATGGCCCGGCTTAAGCCAAGAACCTGACAACTTGGCGATGCTTGATAGAACTGTCAATACGTTATCTCTGAATACAGTAGTACGACAACTATTCAAAATCAGAATAGTTTTGGAGTTGTTTTCAAGTAGTTTAAAGGTCCTATATTATGAAAAATCGACAAAAAACATATGTGGAGTCGTATTTTGTTTCATTCACCCATGTTCAAAATGGAGTGATGGTTTTCATGTTCAGTAGAGAATGGAAATCCTAGAACTGAAGTTATCCAAATGATTGTAGTGAGGGCGTATGGACTTTTAAAACATAGTGGAGCTCTTCCTGTATTACCACATCACAAGAAGTTTTCATGTTTTATGTTTTTGACGTGGAAACAGCATCATAACACAACACAGATCAGAAAACAGCAAAATTGGCCTTTTAAAGTCTTCATTGCGCACATAGAATATAGCTGCTAATTAGCCCAGCTCCCCTTTAAGCCTAATGGGAGTGTTTAAAACAGCTCAAGGACTGCGGGTTTGTCTGATCAAATGATTTCCTCTTTGCATTCGACTGTCACTCTTTGAAATACATTTAGCTTCATTTGCACTCCAAAGGAAGTCACATGTGGAGCCACTAACTCCAGGTTCACATCAGGCAGCGTGTGGAGAATCCAGACAGGCACTGCTACAGAAAAGTTTGTCTAGTTTGAAATTTTGTGTGTAAAAAATAACTTGAAGGTGCATTGTGTAGCTTCCGTCAAATAGTTTTCTCCATGGATTTGTTATAACTTTTATATTTATGAAGACCAGACCAAGTTACAGGTCACATCTGTGGAGAGGCACAGTCAGAATGTTCTTTTTTCTTGGTATTTTTGAGCTATAAAACCACCTGGAATTGAATAAATGTAAGTTAGACAAAGCAATGACATATCCATATCCATAGAAGCGAAAATACGAATCCAAAAGTTACACAGTGCACCTTTAAGACAAATGACATGTAACATAGGTGGCACAGATAAATATTTTGCGTTTAATTAAAAAAAAACATTTTCTATTATTCTCCGTTTTCCTCTTCCTTTTGTTTTTTAAGGACTGCAGATTGAAATTAGCTTTCTAAAGTTAGAAACTGGAACAAGCATCTTTTCCCTCGGGCATTATGTAACTGTACATTGTCCCGATAAATAAATAACGTGCATAAATGAATGAATAAATGAAAGAAATGTAATTAAAAACTGCACTTTTGTTACTGTTTATTGGGTTTAATTGCGCTGTATAAATTATTCCTGCAAATCTGGGGCTATTTAGTACTTTTATCTGGCGCAGAACATAATATTTGAAGATCTTCTGTATAATTTTAACCAACTGACGTAAATTTATGCAAAGATAATTCTACAAGTTGTACAATTACAAGAAGGAAAGCGAAAGTAAATGAAATCAATGAAATGTAAAGATAAAATTATAGCTCTTTCTATCAATATTGTTACTATTTTTGCGCTACTTAATGTATATTTTGCCACAAATAAACAAGTGCGCGTTAGAAATTGTCAAATAAAGTAATTCCTCATATAACTAAGCGGGCAGCGTGACAAATGAGAATATCTTAAGTAGCTTTCACTGTATGTTAATTTGCTCTGTGTGTAATAATGATATGGATACACACACTAACGTTGTCAGATATTTTTGGCTCCCCCACAAATGTGATGTGTTTGGTTTCATTGTTTTAGCTGCCATGTGTCCCTCCTCTCGGGGACACTGCGCTGTAAAGCTGTAGCGCCGAATCTCGAGCGGGATGCCAGTTTGTCCGGGCCACTGCACATGTGCAAACATCTGCATATCATCACCGCGGAAGCATTTATCCTCGCAACATTAAATCCACTTACCTCTCACATGGCACCGGTCTAAATCTGGGCCCCGCTAATTAAATGCCATTCTCTTTCTCCATTAGAGAGATAATTAAGTAGGAAACCGCCACTCAGCTCATTGCTCTTTACACAGGAATAAATGGGAGGCTAAAATACAGGCTACCTTGGCTGGATTCTTTCAGTTTTATCATTCAACGTGTCTCTTCACTGCACCAAAAAGATTCAAGGAGTTAATTAAAGACAAGCAGGCATTCTAGCTGTTGTTTTTTTTGCTGATATTGGTCATGAAAGATAAGCCCGATACATGTTTTAATATGATTCTGCAAATATTAATGAAATGCTAATACTGCTATGAAACTCTACCTGGCAACACATGCACAAAAAAAGAAAAAATACATATATATAAATGGCAAGTATTAGTGCTATCGACCAAGTAGTATGAATTATTTGGGAAAGATGAAGAATAGTATAGTATTAAAGTTATCTATTTGCAGGTGGAGCTATCAGGCCATTTCACAGGTCAGATCTGTGAAGAAGCAAACACTTGTGGTGGTTTTCCCCAAAGAACAAGGCCAAAGTCCAAAAATACTTTCCGTGGTTTTATTAAAGGGTTGAGTACACAAATTGTCGACACTTACAAAATCAGTTACGTAACCACAATCTCGAGTTAAACTTGACCATAAAAGGAACTTAACCAAGACTAGCTGGACCAGGCAGCTGGATCCTCTCAGTTGTCCAAACAGTTTGATTAATCTCTGAACAAAGTACATCTTCCAGAAACCAGAGTCGTAGGTCAGTGTCCCAGAGCTCGTAAGTTGAGTACACAAATTGTCGACACTTACAAAATCAGTTACGTATACCCCAAAAGCCCCAAAAGCCCCAAAAGCCAGAGAAATCAAGGCGTGGTCCACTTTTAATGGGACGATCCCCTTTCCTGACCATCCACCCACCGTTTACGTAACCACAATCTCGAGTTAAACTTGACCATAAAAGGAACTTAACCAAGACTAGCTGGACCAGGCAGCTGGATCCTCTCAGTTGTCCAAACAGTTTGATTAATCTCTGAACAAAGTACATCTTCCAGAAACCAGAGTCGTAGGTCAGTGTCCCAGAGCTCGTAAACACCACACGCTCTTTTTTGGTTCAGATGTCATCTTTCTGAGCAATAAAAATACAGGTAATACAACAAATATAATATAGATAGACTAACTAGGATTTGCAAATCTCCAGACAAGCGGGTGGTGTTCACTTGATCAAAAATGCTACGTCGTGAAGCTTTATATGGTTGAAACAGTTGAACTTTTGAACATGTTCCCAAAGACACTGTTGGACGTTTTAGTGCGAAATCTACATTAGCCCAGTTATATTTGTAGCTATTCCTTTCGTGATGATTTCAGATTAAGGGCAGCCCTGAATATGAGTGTAAACAAGTGGAGGAATCCTGTTAGCTAATCTGAGGAGCCATGAAAGTGGAGGAGGACGAGATGAGATCCAAGCGATTGCAGATTCCAAGACAAATGCTCTTTGAACATGAAACTAGTGCAAAATGTGGATCTTTTAATCTCGCTCACAGCTAACTTTAGAATATGGGTTAATTAAAGCAGTGTTGCCTCTTATCTGAAGCATTTGGATGGTTATCTAAGTACAGTACGGAAAAGTAAGTAACATCTTTGATCAAAGTGTTTAGCAAACTAATGTAAAATGTTTTAAAGTATGGTTTTAAACTTTTATTTTAACTATTTTAACAGTTTTATTGCCCTGAAACATGCATTCTTACTGTGATCTGGCTTGCATCAAATGTTCTGTGGTGCTTGTCTCCATGGATATAGGCCAAGAAAGCCAAGAAAGTGACATAATGCACATTTAATTAGTCTTTAAATCCTCTAAACTCTTATATTTGCTGGTTTAATGATGATTTATACACAATATTATATTTACATGTGTTTCTCAACCTTATCACACCATGTACCACAAAAAAAAAAGTCTTTCTGAGTATTAGATCTAAACCAGGTCTGTAAATGGGCCATTCCAGTCCACAGTCCAAACTAGTTCTAACTAAGATCTTTGGATAAAACATTTAGTGGAAATTAAAAAAAAAGGCTGATGTCATCAACCTGGGAGTGTGATGCTAACTGTAAGCACTGCTCTATCTGAAGCTTTAAAACAGGTAGACATTTTAAGACAGAAAAAGGTGCTTTAGTTGGAGCTTCAACGGGTGAGATGATTTGTGGTCTTAAACAAGTCTCTCACACATAAAATGACAGCAGCTTCTCAGTTTTTGTTTGTTTTATTATATCTTTAAACTTGTGTGCATTGTGTAACCATGGAAACTCCTAAATATTACGCTAGGGCTGGGTATCATTAAGTTGTTGCCGATACAATATATACCTCGATAAATAGGCCACGATATGATACTTCTCTCGATAAAGTGCACTTTTGATACAATACATTTCACACCGATTTGATACAGTTCAGTAAAAAATAATGACTGTGTTTGGAAAGCAAGTTTTTGTGCAAAGTTAATAGGAAACACATATTTTAATCATGAAAACAGTGAAAATGTCAAATGTGTTGCATAAACCAGTTTTCTTCCTCTGAACAAGCAACAAAACGGTAGCGCTGGACCAAAATAATTTAGTAAAATGAACCAAAAAATCCTCTCGGTGATATATCGATGCAGCAGCCCACGATATCGAGACCGTATCATTAAACGATACAAGCACAAGTAGAACATCCCCAGCATGATGTAAGTGCAAAGCCTCAGAAGCCGAGGCTCATGGTTGAGAGACCCAGACACACTCGGCGCTCGGTCCCATCGGGGGACTGCTCTGAGGCGGGCTCCACTCCACAGAAGCAGCCCCTCCAAGGCCCAGTTTGTCCAGGTTTATTTTAGCTTCACTCATTTCTTCCATTAGCTGAAATACTGACGCCGCTGCACACGTCACCGCTCCCTCACGTGTACGCCACAGTATCCGGACTCGTCTTTTGTTCGGTAATGGTTATGTTTTCCTTACACTTATAGAAAATACAATAGATCATGCGTTTTCTACTTCTGCTGCATTTGTTCCCATGATTTTCTCTATTTGTTGCATCCTCCCTACCGCCAATACAAACCTATAGAAAAAATGTTATGTAAAAATGGCCATTATTAAAGAAATATAATTGTGTTTATTTGAACTTTTTCACATAAACCCTATTTAAAGACCCTGTACTATATTTTTCCTAGTAATATATTATATAAGTAGCTGTTGCGGTCAAAATATGTCCACTGTGTGCTGTTTGAGCCATTTTAGACAATCAGGAAGTGCAGTTTAAGCATGCTAGTTGTGAAAAGTGCAAAAAAAAGTAAGGAATAACATTTTAAATTTTATATATCAGGTTGTGTGGGGATTATTTTATAGTTCTGATCTAGTATTGGTTGATCCTACCACAAAGTTGCCAAGAAACACTACAAATCTTGAACCAATCTCGTTGATTTATGGAACCCCGTAAACCATTAAACCAAATATTGTTATGAATTCATTGCATTGGGTGAATTGAAACAAGCACTCAGAAGCACTCAGAAACCCAAACATTCAGAAAACATTCGGAAGGCTCTTAATGTCAGAATGTATCGCCAACTAAGAGCTGCTAAAAGGGACTAAGTGAACTGATTGAATATCATTGGATAAAACAGGATGCTAGAATGGCATATGTACTACAACAATACAGGAAAACAATACCATCAGAGCCTCCATTGTGTAAAATGAACAGCGTATTCCTTTCTCATTTAACGTGCAGTGATTATACCGTGCTCTGGTTTCTATGGAAATTAGATCTCAAGGTCAGGACTTCAGAAGCAATTAATGTAAACGTGCAAAGTGTTGTTGCTAATGACAAAACACGGTATTGTATTTCACAGCTAATACAGTAACACTAACCAACATGAACTCGGAACGCAGTACTGATACATTTTATGATAATATATAGGGATGTGCCGTTTCAGCTTTTTCAGTTTAGATACTGTAGCTTTGAAGGTGCTCGATGTAACTCACTCTTATATATGGTTGTATAGCTCAAAAATATCTCATTGGGGTCGTCTCTCCACAGTTCTGATCAGTAACTTGGCCTGGTTTGGTTTCCGTGAGGACAGAAAGGTTTAATATCATACTGTGAAACATCAAGCGTCTGATGGACCTTCCATAAGAAAAGTTACACAGTGCACTTTGCAGATTCCCCATATCAACCAATATTAGTGCAGAAACTGATTTATTTGCTTTAAACTAAAATAAGACCAAATTGATCCAAATGTGTTATGTAGCTGTTATTTCTCTCTCAATCCACATCAGAACAACTAAAAATTCAAGCATTATGAAACTTTCTGGAGAGACTACAACTAGTAAATAGTCTTTTTATATAAATGTATATCAGGATATTTGCTGAACTGATATGCAGAAGCCGATATCCCTGTAGTTTATAGTACAACAACATCGTCCAATCACGATTTGGTCTCCTAGATTCTTTGTGTGCCAGTTTGAGCAAGGGTGTTATGTAGCTGTTATTTATCTCTCAATTTGCTTCAGAAAAACTAAAAATTCAAGCATTATGAGACTTTTTGGGGAGACTATTCAAGCATTATGAAACTTTCTGGAGAGACTACAACTAGTAAATAGTCTTTTTATATAAATGTATATCAGGATATTTGCTGAACTGATATGCAGAAGCCGATATCCCTGTAGTTTATAGTACAACAACATCGTCCAATCACGATTTGGTCTCCTAGATTCTTTGTGTGCCAGTTTGAGCAAGGTCTTTCATTTTTATGTTTTCTTGTTTTTTTTTTTTTAAAAAGACTATAATCATCCAAAATTAAAATAAAAACACAGTGTACTAAAATAATAAAAAGAACAATGTAAAATACAATTTTAGAACAATTTTAGCAGTACAAGAACATGTTCCCCATTTCTTTGGAAGTATTAAAGTTGCGTTGTGTTCATGGAGACCAAACCAGGGCAAGGTACAGGTTAGATCTGTGGAGAGGCGACTCCGCTCTCAGTCAGAATGTATGTTTTTCTAGATATTTTTGAGCTATAAAAACTGTTTAATGTCATACTGTGTAACATTCTAAGCAGTGCAGTGACATACCCATAGAAACAAGCAGGTGACGGACCCCTAACCAAAAAGTGACACCTTTAAACTTAATAATAATGGGATACAGAATATTTGCAGCTTGACAATCACAACAACAACCCATCAATTTGACCGCAAGAGACGGCAAGAGAAATAGTTTGGACCCAGCAGCTCATACTATTCTGTTTTTGTTATCCCGCAGTCATCTAGTATAGCCCGTCTTCTCTCTTTGACCCTCTTGCTTTTGCCTCTCCAGACTCTGACCCGCACCCTCACCGCCCACGCAGGGGTGCAGGCGAGGGGACACCGCCGATGATAATTACTCTGCTCCATATTCATGACGGCGGGCGCTACCGTGTGAAATGTCATTGTTGCCTTCTCGCTTTGTCCTACCCTGAGCTACCTCTAATTGGTGCTGCACAGGTGGAGAAGAAAAAGCTGAAATAGCAACGGAGGCCAGTCTGGATCATGGTCAAAAAGGCCCCGTGGATGAATTTTATCGCCCCGGAACAGTATCGGCTCGGTGGCCTCGCTCGGGCAGGATGGCCACTGTTCAGGCACCCAGGGGTAATTAAAAATATCCGCCATTTTGCCTCATACCCGGCTGGCGAGGCATGATATGGTTACAGGAATGTGCGGTGATTCAAGGTTATTATGGGGCAAGTGCAAGACGCTGCAGAGCAATTTGGATACACTTAATATTGGTTTATTCAAAGGGGTTGAAATCCTTGAAATAATGAGATGGTAATGTGGTGGAGTCCAATTTTGCATTTAGCTTAACCTATTATTAGCCTGTGAATATGCTATAATTATCCAGCCTGATTTGGGAAGAAAAGGGTTTGAATGGCAATAATAATTTCCTATTTAGTTTTTGGATTTTATTTTATTTTATGAGGCAAATATAAGTGCATTCCTGTTGCTTAGCCCACTGACCCACATGTTGGCGGTGCAATTCCAAGCCCCATAGATGAATATGGTTGATTTGTCCTTGGGCAAGACACTTAACCCAGATCATTTTTACATTTTGCCTAAGTTATCTTTAAATAAACTCCCTTTAGATTAGAATTAAGCAGTCTCAGAACTAGTAAGTACATAATAAATCTAAATCTTGCCCAGATCAGGGAAGTTTGCAGTCAAGGTGAAAAAGTCCTACATAAATGTGACTATTTACGATGAACATTTACGTTTGTTTTACATAGTTGTCGCCATTTTTCTCATTTGTCCTAGTTTGATCCTGGTTTAGTCCTGGTTTAGTTCCAATTTAGTCCAGTTTTTGATTTAATGTGTGCATGTACTCTGTATTTCATATTGTTAAAAAAAAATAATAAATAGACAAATAAATACATAAAAAATAATAAATA